>SEYY01017492.1:72500-82500 GCA_009176605.1 Armadillidium nasatum
AACTGTGTGAGGTCTTGAGAGAGTATGACTTTGAGGAGAGGGTACTGGAGGGTATTAGAGCATTATATATATATATATATATATATATATATATATATATATATATATATATATATATATATATATATATATATATATATATATATATATATATATATATATGGAAAATGAGCTTTTTTATTTGAATAATGGATTGAGGCAGGGTTATATAATGTCTTCGGAAATGTTTAATTTATTTAAAGACAAAGTGATGAGAATGATAGAAATGGTAGGGAAGGGGTGTATGGGATGCGAATATCTTGTTGCATGCGAATGATGCTGTACTTTTGATGAAAACACAGAAGGGTTTGAAGGTGCTGGTGGAAGAGTTTGTAAAAGAATATGATGAGTTGGTCATAAGAAGAAATGTGGGTAAGAGTAAAATGTTATGAATGAAAAATGGGCAGGGAAGGGAGGGAGGTGTGGGTGGAGGAGATGAAATGCAAATTAAAGTAGAGAGGGAGAGATTGGAGTGGGTTAATTCATTTAAATATCTGGAGGTGAATTTTGGGGTGGGGATGGTAATGAGGGTGATGAAGTAGGGAACAGAAAAAGAGAAAGGGAGAAGGTTTTGGGAGGTTTGAGGAATATTTGGAGTAGAGGATGGTTTCCAAGAGAGGTGAATGTGAAAATGTCTGAAGGATGTTGTATACCGGTGGTTATATATGGGAGCGAGGTATGGAAGTTGAATGAGAGGAAGAGAAAAAAAGTTGAAGTTTTCGAAATGAAGGGTCTGAAGGCTGTGTGTGTGGTGTAGGTAGAAAGGATAGAATCAGGAATATTAGAATAAGGGAGATGTGTGGCTGGAGAAGGAGTATGATTGGAAGAGCTGAACAGAGCTTCCTGAGGTGGTTTGGGCATTTTTGTAGGATGAATGAGGAGAGATTTGCAAAAATGGTTTTTGTATTAGAAGGGGAGGGTATGAGAGGTAGGGGAGACCTAAGGAAGGTTAGATGAGTGGGGTCAAGGAGATGTTGAGGGACAGAAGGATAAGCAGGGAGGAGGATGTGAGATTGACGGAGGATAGGAGTCAGTGGAAAGGAATGGTGAGGGAGTGAATGTTGGGGAATTGATGTGGCCTGCGGAAGACGCCTCCCCACGATTGTTGGAATTATTGTGAGAATATATATATATATATATATATATATATATATATATATATATATATATATATATATATATATATATATATATATATATATATATATATATACTATATATATATATATATGAAACACCTCAATTCTTCAAATCTTATCTCTGATCTCCAGTATACCTTTCATAAACACACTACTGGTAATCTTCTTTCCCATCTCTCTGACTCTTGGTCCTCCGATCTTCGACATTTCGGTGAATCTTTTGCTATCAAGCTGGACATATCGAAAGCTTTCGATAGAGTCTGGTACAAAGTTTTGATTTCTAAACTTCCCTTTTTCGGTACATATCCCTCTTTCTATGATCTTCTCTGATTTCCTTTCCGGTCGTTTTATAGCAGCTGTTGTAGAAGGCCATCGTTCTTCCTTTAATCTATTAATAGTGGTGTTCTTGAGGGTTCTGTCCTATCCCCAACACTTTTTCTACTTTCTTTAATAAATTACTCTCTATTACTTTATGTCCTATCCACTCCTATGCTGATAACACCATCCTTCATTACTCCTTCCAGTTTGAAAAACGCCCCTCCCAACAGCAGTTAATAGACTCAACTTTAGAAAAACCGACCTCTTATATTTTACATATTTCAAACTAGGACAGAGAAAACATGGTTGTTTTTATTTTTATTTTTTATTTTTTACAGATTACCATCGCTTATGGGCGGAGGAGACAGAAAAAAATAAAAGAAAAACCCGCCCAATCCCGACTAACGCAAACTTCTTAGGTGGGCGCAGACGGAGGCCTTAAAGCAAGGAAGATTAAATACAACAGGAAAAAACAGATGATTGCAGAGATTTCCCCATAACAGAAGTGGCTGGAAAGAATTAGGCACCATAGTGGACAAGCCTTGGGTTAACATATTCACTCAAAATTCTTCATGCGAAAATATGACTCCCCTTGTGCTGCGGGAGCGACACAATGGTGGTGAAATGCGAGAGGTCAACTTCCCAGAACTACTGCCGTTGTAGTACCTATGGAAAAGAGATAGTGCACCAAAAAACCCTCTTGATCTGTCTCTCAGATTAAAAGGGTTTGAAAGAAAGAACAGTTTATTGATCTTTTAGCCTTAGATTCAACCTTATCCAAAGGAGGTAGAATCCGAGCCCTCAAATTTGAGAACAATACTAAATACAATAGCGAACAAGACTCTTGTATAATTGAAGCAAGTGCCTTAAGAAAAAAATTCCCGCAATCTTAACAGTACTGCCAGCTTCTTTGAAGCTGCCATTGCAACCATTGTGATTTGAAGTTTCCAAGAAAGATTATTGTTTATGTTCAGAACCAGAATGTTAATGTTGTTTACAACAGAAGAATTAGTTTTTCCATGCACGATAAGTACTGTCTCTTTCATGAATGGCACGAGAGCGAGTACCATCAAACAATGGGTTTTGAGGAGAAAAAGATTTAGTTGAAGATGGAATGAACCTTCTCATTCCTTCGTCGATTACGGAACGTACCTTTTCGGCAGACACGGAAACATCCCCCGGGACAAAACAGGATTCACTGCAAGGGTAGTTGCCAAAAAACCATCTAATAACTATAAGATTGTGATCAGAGTTATCAATAGGGAGGAAAATGGTGTATTTATATTTAGGGAGAGTAGTGGTGAAGCATGTCAAGTGTGCTCAAGAACTCAAAAAATTCAGTTTCTCCATCTCTCTACTCGACACAATCTTTCATACATTAATATCTTCTTTGAAAACACACAATTCAAACCTTCATCTGTTCTTAATATTCTTAGTGTTTCTTTTTTCTCGTGATCTTTCTTGGAAAGATCACATAACTTCTCTCTCTAAACAAGCTACTAAGAGGTTGGGTGCTCTGAGGAGCCTTCGTAATTTTTTCACTCCACCTCAGTTGCTTTCTCTTTATAGAGGTTTGTTCTCTCCTATATGGAGCAATCCTCTCACATCTGAGGTAGTTCCACCCATACAGTTCTTCTTGATAAGGTGAAGTCTAGGGATTTTCGTCTCATCAACTCTCCCGCTCTCAATAATTCTCTCTAGTCTATTTCTGCCATTCGAATTGTTGAGTCACTCTCTCTAGTACAACGGACACTTTCTCTGAAATCTCTCTTCGCATACTTCCTCGTACGACAAGCATTTCTACATATTCTCATCCTTTCTCTGCCCAACTCTCTGACCCCAGACTTTATGCTCAATCTTACTTGTACTCTACCAGTAAAGTCTTCAACACACATCCTTTATCTGTTTTCCCAACTTCCTTTGACTTGCACTCTTTCAAACTCTGTATAATCAGGACATGTTTGCCCTAACGACCAAAACCTGCTATTTCAAAACTCCGGTGGAAATTGGTAGGACTCCAGACTTTCCCTAACGGAGGATATATATATATATATATATATATATATATATATATATATATATATATATATATATATATATATATATATATATATATATATATATATATATATATATATATATATATATATATATATATATATATGGTAAAGAGAGAGTAGATTGATTTTACACGTAAGTATTTATCCTCTTAATAATAGAGAAGGAAGGTGAAACCTTTTTCGAAGTCTTTGCATTCATTAAAGGTTTGCGTGTAAGTCGGTGACACATTTTCTCCTTTCAAACAAATTCTCTCAAGAATTTCAAAAAAGGTTCTCAAAATCTCGACTCTTTTGTTGAAGAAATAAAAAAAAAGAAAAAAACATTTTTTTTCATTTTTTTTTTTTTTATTGACCTTTTTTTTAATCTTTTTCTCTCCCAAAAATGTATCTAAACACTCGTAGTTTGGACATGAAAAATTTAATGTGGAAAAATAAACATGCAAATACACACACAGCACACACACTCTCACTCACATACAAGCGCATATATATAATATATATATATATATATATATATATATATATATATATATATATATATATATATATATATATATATATATATATATATATATATATATATATATATATATATATATATATATATATATATATATATATATATATATATATAATATATATATATATATATATATATATATATATATATATATATATATATATATATATATATATATATATATATATATATATATATATATATATATATATATATATATATATATATATATATATATATATATATATATATATATATATATATATTTTTTAGGAAAACTAACACACTCGTTCTCCGATAAAATATTTCTCTATTTAAAACCACAAATTATAAAACAATAAAAAATAAAAAGTTGAAACGAAGGGAACAATAAATAAAAAAGAAAATAACAAGTAACAGGGATAAAAGAGCTACGAACGTTTCAGAAAACTAACTCTTCCCTCTCATCAGCGCAACTGAGGACAGAAGGCAGAAAACAAAAGTAAGAAGCTTCACGTCGCCAGAAGTTCAAAAAATAAAAAGTTACCCAACAATAATAATAATAATAATAATAATAATAATAATAATAATAATAATAATAATAATAATAATAATATTATTATTATTATTATTATATAAATAAGTTTTCATTGTACAAAGGTTCTTCAATGTTTACGAGTAAAATGTTCCTTCTTGGACAATATGCACCTACTTCGGAAAAATTATAAACGTTAACTTTTACTTTTTTTGTACATTAGGTTGTCATAATATCTCCTGACTTTCAATCTCAGTATGCATGATACGTATAAAAGTGTTTTCCACATGTGCTACCATATACTCCATCAATCCTGTTTTCTTTATGACAAATATAAGAAAAATCCGCAGCTGCAAACAGTTTTACGTTGTTAATCGTGTAGAGAAGATGTGTTTTTTTATTTTACAATTTTTTTGCCTAATATATATAAAAAAAAAAAAAAAAAAAAAAAAAAAAATTTTTTTTAAATTTTTAAAATTTTTTTTTAAAATTTTTATTTTTAAATTTATTATTTATATATATATATATATATATATATATATATATATATATATATATATATATATATATATATATATATATATATATATATATATATATATATATATATATATATATATATATATATATATATATATATATATATATATATATATATATATATATATATATATATATATATATATATATATATATATATATATATATATATATATATATATATATATATATATATATATATATATATATATATATATATATATATATATATATATATATATATATATATATATATATATATATATATATATATATATATATATATATATATATATATATATATATATATATATATATATATATAGGGGAGGAAAGTAGTGCTCCCGAGGAGATGTGGTTACCCTTATTTGACCTATGCGGGTGTTAAGGGTACTTCCCATCTCACTCAAGTGCCCAATGGTAAGCATATATCGCTAACATATCTCCAAGTTTTTCTACCACGAAGAGGCTCTCCTTTCACACACAAAAAACGCTTAATATTGACACAAATCCTTTAAAAAAAAATAACAATAAGCATAGAATCCACAATAATAGCCTTGGAGAAGCTCTGAGGGACGACTTCTAATAAGAGCTCTTCATTCATCCCTTCCCCCATCACCACTTGAAAGTTAGTGGTCGCCGGTGATTTTGTAGCCACCTTGACCTCATGAACAGTCTATTTTTCCAATTAATTTCTGCACCATTCTCAGTCTTCAATCCAATTCCCACTTTGTTGAACATAACCTCTTTTTTTTCTAGACCTCTCCTCTTGTTCTTGACCGAAACTCAGGTACTTGAGCGTTCTGACAGTAAATCCTACTTTGCTTTCCTACTACTGTCTCTATCCTCAATTTTCAGCCAAAGGCAGTTGTTGTACATTCGAGAGCAACGATGTTGTTTGTTCTATTGTCTCTAGTTTGAAGTGTTACGAATTTGCCACCTTGTGGTTTAGGCTCTTTTGCCATTCTAAGACTAAGTTCATTTGTCCTGTCTATTTATCTCCTATTCTACTCACTTTCCTAATTCTTCAACTGTACAAATTCCAAGCTCAATTCTTCTCCTTTCTTTGAAGTCATCATTTTAGGCGATTCAATGTTCACCACCGTCCAATGGCTTTCTTCTAGTTCTCATGACACAGCTGGTGAAAGCGCCTTCCATTTCGCTATCCAAAAAGACCTTGAGCAACTGGTGCAGCTGCATACTCGTATCCCTGATCGTCTAGGAGATAAGCCCAACAATCTAGGCCTTTTTCTAACTTCTAATAATTCTTTTTATACTATCAAACTTTGTCCACTCTGAGTTCCTCTGATCACCTTCTTTTCTCTGTATCCTTCTATTTTTTCAAGTCTTACGCAACAAGTATTTCGGTGGCGCAAGCTGGTTGGATTTGCGGCCATACTTCTTTGATTTCCCCTGGAATGATTATTGCTTCAGTGGGAAGGGTCCTTCGGAGTGTGCAGAGAGCATTACAGAGGTGATTTTCTCTGGTGTGAAGGCGCATATTCTATATTCTTTCACTTCTTCTAAGTCTAACAATCCTTGTCTTAATTCTGCTAGTTCTCGTGCTATACACCCCAGCGATGTTTAGGAATTACCGTCGTCTTCAAACTCCAGAAATTCACGCAACATATTTTATCCAGGAATCGTGAAAAATCTATCTTTCGCTCCACCAAAAACTCTTTTTCCCTGTATGCAAAATGCAGAAATCTTTCTGGTTATTCTTCTTCCCTTTCTTTCTGGCATTTTGAAAAAATGTAAACTCTAACTTTGCTTCTTCCTCTTTCCCACCTTAAGTACCTTCTGACAGCACAACTGCCGTTTTGCTTCTTCTAAAGACGAACTCTACATTAACTTTTGTCTCTAATTCAACTTTAGACGATTCCGGAGCTATTCCTTCTCCTTCAACCCCTTCAACTCATTTATGCCTAAAATTGTAATTTCTTTAAAAGATGTCATTTCTGCTCTCTCTGAGCTTAACACTAAGAAGGTGTACGGTCCTGATTGTATCTTTCCTGTGGTTCTCAAAACCTGTGCTTTTGAGCTTGCAGCCTGTCGTGGTAAACTATTTCGTCTTTGCCTTTTTATTTTAGCCTTCGTTTCTTGCTTGAAACGTGCGCTCATCCAGCCTGTGCCGAAGAGAGGGGGGGGGCCCTTTCAACCCTCTAACTACCGTCTCATTTCTTTAGCCTCCGTTCTTTCTAAAGTTTTCGAATCTATCCTTAACAGTCAGATTTGGAAACATCTCAATACTTCAAATCTTATCTCTGATCGCCAGTATGGCTTTTGTAATAAACGCTCTACTGGTGATCTTCTTTCCCTTCTCTCTGATTTTTGATCCTCCGCTATTCGGCATTTCGGCGAATCTTTTTCTGTCGTGCTGGACATATAGAAAGTCTTCGATAGAATGTGTCACAAAGGTTTGATTTTTAAACTTCCCTCTTTCAGAATCTATCATTCTCTCTGTTACCTTCTCTCTAATTTCTTTTTTCTATAGCAGTTGTAGTAGACTACCACCGTTCATCCTTTAAATCTATAAATAGTAATATCCTCAGGGTTTTGTCCTATCCCAAACTTTTTTCTGCTTTTCATTAATGATCTCTCTATTACTTCATCTCCTATCCACTCCTATGCTGACGACTCCACCCTTCACTATTCTTTTCAGTTTGAAAGACGCCCTTCCCAAGAGCATTTAATAGAAGCTAGAATGGTGGCCTTGGAACAACTAGCCTCTAGCCTTCCTCGTATTTCAATTTAAGGCAGACAAAGCATGGTTGTTCATAACAGTTACCTTAACATAAAAAAATCATTTATACCAGAAATTATTTCCATTGTTCATAAATGCATTTCCATAATTTCACATCGTACAGGAAAACACACAATTCAAGTACATTGTGAAGTTCACAATTTAGAACGTAATATTTAATTATGAATACAATGGAATTAATTTGTGGTAAAACTCGATTAAAGATATATTCCGACCTCCTTTCCCTAACTAATGAGACCCGTGGTCATTAGTTCCTACGAAACATTGAATCAAGATATATTCCAACCACCTTTCCCTTACTAAATGGAAACTGATGTTTTAAAATTGTGTTTTATGGAATTTTCTTCACTTGCAAAAATATTTAATAGATGATAAAAGATTTTTTAGTTCAAAAATATTATTTTCCTTTTATATATATATATATATATATATATATATATATATATATATATATATATATATATATATATATATATATATATATATATATATATATATATATATATATATATATATATATATATATATATATATATATATAGCTTCATTATCTAGTGAAAGAATAGTTAGCGATAATAATGATGTTAAAAAACACTGGAAAAATATTTTGTTTATATTTTACTTTAGGATTTTTTGACCAAATGAATATCTGATATTTCCTTTATTTCTTTTCTTTCTCTTCTTCTTTTTCTCATTAAGATGAGAGAGAAAAAAAATCAGAAAACAAAAATTTTTCCATGACATATAAATGCATTATAATAATCTTCATCTTTTATGCATGCAATATATATATATATATATATATATATATATATATATATATATATATATATATATATATATATATATATATATATATATATATATATATATATATATATATATATATATATATATATATATACAGTAAATTTAAATTTGGATCGTCTATGGGCTTTCTTGCGTCCATTCTAGGTACTAAGAATGTGAACTTTATATTTGGCAACATTATATTGCCAACTACGAAATATCTCTCTCTCTCTCTCTCTCTCTCTCTCTCTCTCTCTCTCTCTCTCTCTCTCTAATTACCTCGCTTCTTCCTCGTTCCTCTATCGTCATTATTAATTGTGAAATTTAATTAATGAAGGTATTATGCCGGAGGTTCGCAGAGTTGCAATTAGCAGCCCTTTCAAGTAAGTATTATTAACATTTAATTAATTAATTCCTCGTTTTAACACTTTTATGACGACAGCATGTTACAATATTAAATAATATAATTACAATATAAAAAATATACTCCTTTCGACACGATTTTCGACGCTTTTAATAAAAAACAACTTATTTAAAAGCTCTTTGCAGTGTTAATAGAAAATCTGTAATGAATTTTTTTCTATCACGTGTAATTTTTCAATAAATCGAGTTTGAAAATTTTACATTTTTATCAAATTTCCTGTAGGACGATATCACACAGCAAGTATAAACTATAAAGTCTTTATAGTGTTCTCTCTCTCTCTCTCTCTCTCTCTCTCTCTATATATATATATATATATATATATATATATATATATATATATATATATATATATATATATATATATATATATATATATATATATATATATATATATATATATATATATATATATATATATATATATATAGTATATATAGAGATAGAGAGAGAGAGAGAGAGAGAGAGAGAGAGAGAGAGAGAGAGAGAGAGAGAGAGAGAGAAATGCACCTGTACATTCATGTTCAGACAAGGTTTTGAAACAAGATTTAAATTTGAGCAAAAACAATTATTTACGTCATGGCTGAGAGCAAAGAACTTATTGGCTCCAGGTACATCATTTTTCTGATACCGCCATAGATAAAGATTTTTACTTCCTCATTTCACTGGAAACGGTAAAATTGTTTTTGTCATGATATGAATAAATTCATGAACTAATAATTTGGTGTCAGCTACAACCCAGATGACTGTAGACTATTTATAGATTTATCAAAAGCAGCCTCAAAACCATTCTCTCACATAATGGGAATAAATGCAGCTTATTTCCAATAGCACATTCAGTTCATTTGAAGGAAATATGAAAATACGAAAACTCTTTTAAATAAATATGAAACATG
>SEYY01017492.1:85000-102500 GCA_009176605.1 Armadillidium nasatum
GCGAACATAACCCCTATTAACGATAAGTAACTGAGGTGGAGTGAAAAAATTCTGGAGGCGCCTCAGAACACCCAACCTCTTAGAAGCTTGTTTAGAAAAAAAAGTAATGTGATCCTTTCAAGAAAGATCAGGAGTAAAAGAAACACCGAGAATATTAAGGACAGATAAAAATTTGAGTTGTGTGCTTACGATGAAGATATCATAGTTATGTTGAAGATTGTGTTCAGTAGAGAGATGGAGGAACCAAGCTTCTGAGGTGTTGAAAACCACCATATGTTTTCTCTGCCCCAATTTGAAATACGAGATAGATCAGAGGTTAATTGCTCTAAGGCCACCCTCATTGCATCAATTAACTGTTGTTGGGAGGGGCATGTTTCAAAATGAAAGGGGTAATGAGTCATCGTGAATTTGAATGGTTACGTGATGGAGTAATAGAGAGATGATCATTATTGAAAAACAGAAAAAAGAGTACAGACCCCTGAGGAACAACACAATTTATAGATATAAAGGAAGAACTGGCAGCCGTCTTCAACAGTTGCTGTATAAAGGCCAGAATGGAAATCAAGGAAGAACGCATCAGAGCGAAATATTGATTCCGAAAGAGCGAAATTTTAAAATCAAATCTTTGTTCCAGACTTTATCGAAGGCTTTCGATATATTCAGATTGACATCGAAAGATTCACAGAAACCCCGAAGAACGGAGGATCAAGAGTCAGAGAGAAAGGATAGAAAATCACCAGTATAGTGTTATTTAAGAATATCATATTGGTGTCAGAGATAACATTAAAAGAATTGAGATGTTTCAAATCTTCATTTTAAGGAGACATTCGAAAATTTTAAAAAGAATGGAGGTTGAAGAAATTGGCCGATAGTTAGAGAGTTGACACGGGTACCCCTTTTTCGGTACAGGCTGAATGAAAGCACGCTTTTCAGCAAGAAAGGAAGGTCGAAGTAGAAAGACTGAGTAGAAATAGTTTACTAAGGCAGGATGTAAATTAAGGAGCACAAATTTTAAGAACCTCAAGAGAGATACTATCAGGACCGGACACTTTCTTATTATTAAGCTCAGAGAGCAGAACGGCATCTTTAGAAGAAATTACAATTTTAGGCATAAATATGTTGGAGGAGATTGAAGGAGAAGGTGCAGATCCAATTAAAGTGGAATTAGAGGCAAAAGTTTGAGAGAAGAGTTCAGCTTTGCGGAAGAAAAAAAGACAGTTTGTCTCCAGAAGATAAAAGAGGAAGAGGAAAGAGGAAGAAGCATAGTTAGAGTTAATGTTTATTTGGTGTTACGAAGAATAGATTTTGTCCGATTTCGGGATGAAATATAAGTAGTTTCCAGAATCTGAAGACGGCTGTAATCCCTGAAGGCAGCATCCCTGCGGACAACAGCACAAAAACAAGTATAGTTAAACTAAGGTTTGTGAGAATCACCTCGGTTATGCACTCTGCACATATCGAGGGATCCTTCCCAAGGAAACAGTAATCTTTCCATGGATAATCATAGATGTACAACCACATGTCAGACCAATTAGCGGCATCGAAGCGCCAGAAACGTCTCCTAGCCGAAGGTGTGATCCTTTCTTGCGGAAGACTTGAAGAGACAGAACAGGATACAGAGATAAGAAGGTGATCGGAAGAACCAAGAGGAGGAAAGAATATTAACAGTGTAAGGAGAAGGATAAGAGGTTAAGAAAAGATCAAGTGTATTGATTTCATCACAAATTTGGTCAGGGATACGAGCACGAAGTTGCACCAACTACTCAAGGTTGTTCTCAATATATATATATATATATATATATATATATATATATATATATATATATATATATATATATATATATATATATATATATATATATATATATATATATATATAGAGATAGAGAGAGAGAGAGAGAGAGAGAGAGAGAGAGAGAGAGAGAGAGAGAGAGAGAGAGAGAGAGAGAGAGAGAGAGAGAGAGAGAGAGAGAGATTAGATTATTAATTGTCTAGTTACTGACAGTTGCCTATCAAAAATCTCATAAATTTGTAATCATTTTTCTGTTGAAATCAGAAAGTTTGAATCGAGGATTCAAAAATGCAAATTGGGAATCCAAAAAATGCTTCCATTTTTGATGACGAAGCAGAAAAATCATTAATTGTTTTAGTTTTGATAAATGAATGTCGGTTATTTGTTCGGAAAGAAAACTTAGAAATTTAATTGATGAAAGCGAATAGGGATATGATCTTAATTTTAATCATTTTATATATATATATATATATATATATATATATATATATATATATATATATATATATATATATATATATATATATATATATATATATATATATATATATATATATATATATATATATATTATATATATATTATTATTTTTTTTTTTTTTTTTTTTTTTTTTTTTTTATTTTATATTATATTATTATTATTATTATTATTATATATTATTATTATTATTATTATTATTATTATTATTATTATTATTATTATTATTATTATTATTATTATTATTATTATTATTATTATTATTATTATTATTATTATTATTATTATTATATTATTATTATTATTAAAATTTATATTATTATTATTATTATTATTATTATTATTATTATTATTATTATTATTATTATTATTATTATTATTATTATTATTATTATTATTATTATTATTATTATTATTATTATTATTAGTTTTTCAGTTTATTATTGCAATTATTTTTCTTATTATTATTATTATTTTTTATTATTATATTATTATTATTTTATTATTATTTTATTATTATTATTATTATTTTATTAGTAGTAGTAGCAGTAGTAGTTATTTCAATTATTATTTTCTTTTTATTATTATTATTATTATTATTATTATTATTATTATTATTATTATTATTATTATTATTATTATTATTTACTTGCACGCGTTTCATATTTTCAAAAATTTACTATTTTCACGACTTAATTTCGACCACATCAATTTAAGACTATTTTCAAAGGCAAACTTTTTTAATAAAAAGTAAATGTTATTTTTTATTTCAGTTTCCATCTACTTCAAACAATACTACTACTACTACTACTACTACTACTACTACTACTACTAATAATAATAATAATAATAATAATAATAATAATAATAATAATAATAATAATAATAATAATAATAATAATAATAATAATAAGTCAATTTTACTGAGGAAAATTTATCTGTTTTGTCTTTAGGAATTTCCTTTTGAAACTTATTTTTAAGGAAATAAAATTTTAACTACACATTCTATAGAATATCCTAGAAAATTTCTTATAAATGTTAGAAAATTTCTATAAATGTTAGAAAATTTCTTATAAATGTTAGAAAAGTTCTAATAAATGATAGAAAAGTTCTAATAAATGTTAGAAAATTTCTTATAAATGTTAGAAAAGTTCTAATAAATGTTAGAAAATTCCTTATAAATGTTAGAAATTTTTTTAATAAATTCTTATAAATGTTAGAAAATTTCTTATAAATGTTAGAAAAGTTCTTATAAATGTTAGAAAATTCTCTTATAAATGTTAGAAAATTTCTTATAAATGTTAGAAAAGTTCTTATAAATGTTAGAAAAGTTCTAATAAATATTAGAAAATTCCTTATAAATGTTAAAAAAAAAATTAATAAATGTTAGAAAAGTTTTTATAAATGTTAGAAAAGTTCTTATAAATGTTAAAAAAATTTCTTCTAAATGTTAGAAAAGTTCTTATAAATGTTAGAAAAGTTCTTCAAAATGTTAGAAAATTTCTTATAAATGTTAGAAAAGTTCTTATAAATTGTTAGAAAAGTTCTTATAAATGTTAGAAAATTCCTTATAAATGTTAGAAAATTTCTTATAAATGTTAGAAAAGTTTTTATAAATGTTAGAAAGTTCTTATAAATGTTAGAAAATTCCTTATAAATGTTAGAAAGTTCTTATAAATGTTAGAAAAGTTCTTTTGTTAGAAAAGCTCTTATAAATGTTAGAAAGTTCTTATAAATGTTAGAAAGTTCTTATAAATGTTAGAAAATTTCTTATAAATGTTAGACTTTTATA
Organism: Armadillidium nasatum; assembly: GCA_009176605.1. Lineage (NCBI taxonomy): Eukaryota > Metazoa > Arthropoda > Malacostraca > Isopoda > Armadillidiidae > Armadillidium > Armadillidium nasatum. The sequence goes on from SEYY01017492.1 coordinate 89,062, forward strand.
AGTCTCGCTATCTTTTCTCGCCGTTAAGCAATAACATATTTCCTTCCTTCCCCGTTGTATTGCGTAGGGGAAGGTGCCATAGCTAAATATTGTTTTATTTTTATTTTATTTTTATAAACTCGAATAAAAATTTATTCAAGAATGTATTTTCTTTTAATTATTATGAAACCTTTGAATATTTAATTAAGAAACTAATGAAGAGAACTTTAATCCTTGAGTCAGATCTTATCTACCTTCGAGCAACCTTTATTTACTTAAATTGGGGTATTGAACCGTAGACACAGACACACACACACACACACACACACACACACACACACACACACACACACACACACACACATATATATATATATATATATATATATATATATATATATATATATATATATATATATATATATATATGATCAAGAACTTACACCATACTAGTTAACTTCGGCATGTCTAGCTATAATACAGGGTCCATTATGAAAGTAATGCGCATGATTTTATTGTGACGCGACTATCCATCGCAGCGGGGTAAAATGAGTCAGGAAATGTGATGAGGGGTCTGCCCTTCCAATGCAGCCGGTCGTCAGTTTGCTCCGAGCAGTGTGAGTGGAAAGACGTGCTCAGCGTGAAGTGTGTTTTTCGACTTTGTAACACGGCGCGATGGAGCGTTCGCTTGAACAGCGATACGCAATCAAGTTTTGTGTGCGGCTTGGAAAGAATGCAACCAAAACATTCCAGATGCTTCAAGAGGCCTTCAAGAACGACTGCATGTCAAGGTTACAGTCCGGCAGATGGCACAAGGCGTTCAAGGAGGGTCGGGAGGAGATCGCCGACGAACTCCGTTGTTGACCCCAACAACTGCCAGAACCGACGAAAACGTGAATCGTGTGCGCGAAGTTTTGCGTTCCGACAGTCGATTGAGCATCCAGAAAATATCTGACACCCTAAACATGTCCACATTTGCGGTACATGGGATAGTGACCGAGGATCTGCAAATGCGCAAGGTCTGCACGAAGTTTGTGCCGAAAGTGTTGAGAGAAGAGCAGAAAGAACTTCGAGTTTTGTGCTGTCAAGAATTGTTGGATTTGATTCAAAATGAGCCGGACTATCTTAACTCTGTCATAACCGGAAACGAATCCTGGATGTTCGAGTACGACCCAGAATCGAAAAGGCAGAGCAGCGAGGGACCACAAAATCATCCCCCCATGAAAGCGCGAATGAGCAAGTCTCGCATCAAAACGATGCTCATTGTCTTTTTTGACGTCCGAGGAATCGTCCATTTTGAGTTTGTACCGCAGGGACAAACTGTCAACTCAGCCTTTTACCTGCAGGTGCTCAAGAGATTGAAACGCCTGGTCGCGCGCGTGAGGGCTGACATCAAAGACACGGTCAAGCTCCACCATGACAATGCCCCCAGCCACACGGCATTCATCGTTACCAATTTCCTGGCCCGGAGCAACACCCCGGTGGTCACCCAGCCCCCTTACAGTCCCGACTTGGCTCCGTGCGACTTTTTTTTGTTTCCCCGACTGAAGAGAGAGCTGAAAGGAAAGCATTGGGAGTCCGTGGAAAACATCCAAAAACATGTCACAACGTTCCTAAGAGGCATTCCCGTCGAGGAGTTTCAGGGTGCCTTCCAGGCATTGCAGACACGCCTCCGCAAGTGTATTGATGCTGGGGAAGAGTATTTCGAAGAATTTTAAGCATTTGTACCGGTAGGATCAAGAAATATATTTTTCCCAGCAAATGCGCATTACTTTCATAATGGACCCTGTATATATTGTTATTTAGCCTATACGTCGCTTGACATTATATATATATATATATATATATATATATATATATATATATATATATATATATATATATATATATATATATATATATATATATATATATATATATATATATATATATATATATATATATATATGATAAATAAACTCTTTCCTGAATGTTTTCAAGTAGTACATAAATATACTGAAGCATTCAAATGAGAATTTTTTTTTTTTTTTTTTTTAATAACATTTATAACCAACAAAATGTACGTGAAAAAATGGTTTCTCTCCCCTTTCATATTGGTTCCTTTTACCCAAAAGCAAAATAATAGTATTACTTTTTTGTTTTTAAATTTTAAATATTTACACAAAAATCAGTTTTTAAAGAAAACATGTACTCTTTTAGGTACAGACTTTAGGAGGGGGGGGGGGGGGGAAATAAAATTTTCAACAAAAAAAAAATCTTACCAATTTTTGAGAAATATTTTTGGGTTTTAGAATTCGCTTATTAAATTTATTTTATACAAAACCTTCAAATATAAAGAATATTGTACAGAAAAAATTCTTATTCAGAAAAATAAACGATTTCAAAAAAAGCATTTAAAATTTGCATGTGAGGGTGGATCTTTTCTCTCATTTTAATATATATATATATATATATATATATATATATATATATATATATATATATATATATATATAATATATATATATATATATATATTATATATATATATATATATATAATATATATAAGAGAGAGAGAGAGAGAGAGAGAGAGAGAGAGAGAGAGAGAGAGAGAGAGAGAGAGAGAGAGAGAGAGAGAGAGAGAGAGAGAGAGAGAGAGAGAGAGTCTTTTCAAAAGCTCATCTGTAGTTCGTTTTAAGTGAACAATGGTCAGAATAATAGCCAGAATAGAGTTGCCAGAAGATGCGAGATGAAAGTTCTAGAAGCAATATTTACGGAGTTAACAACCAATCTTCCAGAAACACAGTGAACCTTCAGGGGTGAGGAACTTTTGTTTTTACATTGACTTGGGACGCTTTTTTCTGCCCCCTTCCCCCCTCCCTCCTTTTGCTAAATTTTGAACTACCTACTGTTCACAATTCCATTGAGGTTTTATATTTATATTATAAATATTTTATATTTTTACTGTATTTGTATTTATATATATTTATAATTCATTTTGTATATTATTTATTATTATTATTTATTGTATTTTTTGGACATATGTGCGTGTTGTGAATTATGTATGTCTCTATTTAATTATTTGTAATTGTGCCTGGTTATGGTGGTATTTATTTTACATGTATATGCTTTAGTTATGTTTTATGAATGTTTGTGTGTATATTTTGTATGTATGTATGTTTGTATATATGTATGTGTGTATGTGTGTGTATGTATATATGTATATATGTATGTGTATGTATGTGTATGTGTATGTATGTATGTATGTATGTATGAATGTATAATATGTATGTGTGTATGTATGTATGTGTGTATGTATGTATGTATGTATGTATGTATGTATGTATGTATATATATGTTTATACATATGTATATGTGTATATATGTATGTATTGTGTATGTATGTTTAAATGTGTGCTTATATATTTTATATTGTTATACCATAGTATAAGTATTACTTAGTAGGATTAATAAATGTTATAATTTTCTGATTGACAGTGATGTTCTTTTTGTGTAAGCCTATTTTTTTTTTTTTAAATAATTTTTTTCATGAAACAAATTGTATTTTTTTTAATCATTTAAAATCTAATTAAATCTTTTTTGTAGAAATAACATGTAAATAATGCTTATTATTGAAAAAAAAATTAATTATTTTTTACGTCATTAGGTAGCCCGACTCCAATAACAGATAGTTTTTGTTTTCAAGACCAATCACGAAGCAGGTTTCTTTGCCATTTTTAAATAAACAAAAACGGCAACGACAGTGTTGCCAAATTTAATAACTTTGTACCAGATTATAAGTTTCGAATTTCCCATTTTCGATATATATACCGTATATATATATATATATATATATATATATATATATATATATATATATATATATATATATATATATATATATATATATATATATATATATATATATATATATATATATATATATTATATAGGCCAGACTCCAGATTAGACATGACTTTTTTAAAAAAAAACTACGAAACGTAGTGAAAAATAAATTACATTTTTAGAATCCTTGTCGAATTTCAGGTAGGAAAAATTGGGAAATAAAAAAAAAATCCTTATAATAATAAAGTTTACATAAGTAAAGTTTACTTATTTTTATCTGTGGAGAGCATCGTACGCCTGGCAAGGTACGTTTTTTTTTCAATTTTCTCGAAATTGGAAAAAATGGAAAATACCCCCAAATCGTCTACAGAAAAAGTAGTCTACAGTATCATCATCACTCACGGGTCGGGGGTACGGGGGGCAGAGCCCCCCGTAGACATACGATCATCAAAACACCAAATTTAAGTTTGTTACGTTATCAGTTGTTGTTTGTTACGTCATCAGTTGTCGTACAAATCATTTTTTATTAATTTTTTTATTTATTTTTTTTGCAAATATTTTACACTTTTCCTAACTAAAATTCGACAAGAATTCTAAAAATGTAATTTATTTTTCACTACGTTTCGTAGTTTTTTTTTAAAAAAGTCATGTCTAATCTGGAGTCTGACCTTTAAAATAGTAATAATTAATAAGAGGCAATAGGTTTTATGACGTCACTTATACGTCATATGTATCAGTGATGAAAATAATGCTTTTGGCATTAAAGTAGGCGGAGCTAAAGCTACAACATTTTTCAAGGTCATGACAATCTACAAACAAATTTCCTATATCTTTGTCTTACTAAGTAATACTTATACTATGGTTATACTTTTTCTATTTAACAACCAACTACATTATCAATAAATTTCATATAGATGTTCACTAATTTCTATTTAGTTCTGCTTATTTACTTGAATTATGTTGTTTAATTTTATTTTTTATTTATGCTTGTGTTATATGTTATTATTTTTTGTTGTTATTTTTTATTTCTTATTTTTATTTTTATTTTTTATGAATTTAGTAATTCGAACATTTCATACTTACTGTGTTTGTTTCTACTTTCAGAGTTCTCTGATGATGGCTAAAGTTAATATAGCCGAAACGTTAGTTATCATGTTATCATAATAATGTCATAATAAGAAATTTGGTTAATTATACTAATCTCATAATATAAATGCTACGATCATTATTTGTTTTTATATATATATATATATATATATATATATATATATATATATATATATATATATATATATATATATATATATATATATATATATATATATATATATATATATATATATATATATATATATATATATATATATATATATATATATATATATATATATATATATATATGGTCCCGAATGCCTCTTGTTAGAGCATTTAAATAATTGCCAAATTAAACTCAAGAGATTTGTAGTTAATTTTTCAAAATAATTTATTTTAAAATTTGATTATTAGAATTAATTGAGTAAATATAATTTATCAGTAATAAATTTATCTTTCGAGTCGTAACAATGGTATAGAAAATAATTTACAAATTTATTTTCAATCTTTTTTTGGATAGCACTTGAATATATATATATATATATATATATATATATATATATATATATATATATATATATATATATATATATATATATATATATATATATATATATATATATATATATATATATATATATATATATATATATATATATAGGGTGGCACAAAATTAACTAAATTGTTTAGTTTCAAGCCTTAGGATATTTTTTCCGATGGTTTCGTGAAAAAATTATTAAATTATAATTTCAAAGAGATCGATGGATATATATATATATATATATATATATATATATATATATATATATATATATATATATATATATATATATATATATATATATATATATATATATATATATATATATATAACGCCTCTGAAAAATTCTGCCCGCCAACCTACATTATACAGAGACAAAGATCTTGCCAGCAATTGCATAAAATTTAGGAGCGGAGGTTGGCACTGAAATGTGCTGTGATATATGCAAACAATTCTATATTATAATGTTCATAGAATTGTGTATAGGTTTGATAAAGTGCTTTTCCTTGTTTGTGACTTTAAACTTGATCGGATATTTCTTTATCAAAGGTTGAAAGAAAATAGGACCCAAATGACGTAAAACGTTTTTTGTACTTTTTTTTATATGAAACTGAGGAAACAACTTAAGGGGAAAAACCTAAAGTTCTGCTTTGATGAAATCAATAAAGAAACAGATCAGTAATGTTTACTGAGTTGACTATCATTATTTTTGGTCAAGCACCCTCTTGTGACATACAATTCCAGTTTGAGCTTTCAACTGCGCACGTTGGATGACAAAGGATATCTTTTGCATTAAGATCCGCTTCATTCGACATGAACTGCAACTGGCAGAAAGAGAAACTTCAAACTTCTTCACTTCTTCCCTTCTTCTTCACTTCGTCACTACTTCAATACCATCTTCATCCCTTCATGAATTTAAGTATGGTTCCTTTGACAAGTGCTGAGCCTGAAGATATCATTATGCCCAAAAACCACCTCAAGAACTACAGAAACAAAAATTTTTGAAAACTTGTGGAACTTAAATGGAGAACTATTAAAATTGGCATTTTTTGATCCTGAGATCATTGTTGAGGAGAAAGAAAAATTGTCAGTTCTATGGAGTCTTGCCAAGACAATGAAAGGCACTCACAACGAAACATATTATTTTATTGAAGTCGGTGGAAAGAGCACTACCATGTCTTTCTTCAACAAGAAGTTCAAAAAGAGCTGTTGAATGCTCTCCAAAGAAATAAGAAGTTTCTTCATCCTGATAGACTACCGGCTTACGATGAAGGTCAAAACCATGTCAACGCTTTAGAAGTGGCAAATATCAATATAAACAGAAGGTTACAAAATATGGATAAAAATATCAATTTCAGGTTCTAATAATGAGGGATCATTACCAACGATGGAAGTAAAAAAAAATAAAAATTATCAAATTATAATATCCAGGGAATTTACTGTTTATTCAATACATATAATAAGGTTAATATATTTCTAATTCGCTCTTTATTTTACTGAAGGTATTACTTTGTTTAAAAAAAATTTATAATCCTCTTAAGGAATAACTTGTTTCAATCCTACTAAAATTTCTTTAGCGTAAGTTGAATAACCTTTAAATACTATTCAATACAAATAGTTTTTCTTTTTTGTATCACTTTTTCAGCAAGTGGAAAAACTCTGTTGGGACGACAATTATATTTAAGACTTTTGCAACCCACCCCTATAAAGCTCTGCCATATATATATATATATATATATATATATATATATATATATATATATATATATATATATATATATATATATATATATATATATATATATATATATATATATATATATATATATATATATATATATATATATATATATATATATATATATATGTTTCACATAAGCAACAAATCCTTTCAAGCAGAATTGGTTCGGTTAATAAGAAAACGTAAAGAAAATAAAAGAGAAAAAAATAAAACCGAAAACAAATACTAAAACGACTCCCAAAAATTTTGTCATTTTCCTTTAACGGAAGAAAAAAAAATCTGCAAAAAATTGAGTTTAGGAATTAAGCGCTCGATTTTCGCGGGAAAAAAATGTCACAAATGTAAAAATTCTGTGAAATGAATTTGTGAAAAGTCGAAAAAAGGGAAAAAGAAGAAGAGGAAGTGAAATTAAAGGTGAAGAAGCGGTCGAATTTTTCATTTTATTTATATTTTAGGAGACTTTTTAAGGAGGGAAAATGAACTGAAATGGGAAAGAGGGAATATAAGAATCCACTCATTTTAAAAATGTGATTTAAGAATAGTGGTGAAGAAGAAGAAGAAGAAGAAGAAGAAGAAGAAGAAGAAGAAGAAGAAAGATTCAACTAAAGAAAGAAAAGAAAAGAAAAGAAAGAAAACTAAAAAGAAATTAAACAAAAAAAAAATAGAAAGAAAGAAATGCAGTAAAATACCAAAAAAAAAAAAAAAAAAAAAAAAAATAATGAACTATTTTTACTTCTCATTTGCGTAGACTTCATAAAATGTTCAAAAATTGCTTAAATGAACGAAAAATTAGGCAAAATGTACGTTAAACATTTATTCAACAATCATGGTAAAAAGGTTACAAAGATTGCAAAATGAAATTTAAAAATTAAGAATGAATATTATACATGACTTCTCTCTCTCTCATATATATATATATATATATATATATATATATATATATATATATATATATATATATATATATATATATATATATATATATATATATATATATATATATATATATATATATATATATATATATATATATATATATATCATTTTTAAAGACATTTTCAGAGGCATTCCAAACTCTTCCTGAGTTGAAAAAATTACCTGGACCATTGCCAAATTAAAGGCCGACATGTGCCGATATATGGTGTTAAAATGGTAAAAAGTGTACAAGACAAAAGAAGTTGAGGAAAATAGGTAAAATGAGTCTGTTCCAGGTTTTATCGGCAGAGTATTTGTAAGATTGAGAATAGCATTTAGTCTAATACTGTGTAAAAAGGCATGTGGCACCAGCTCTTCTCAAAGGAGAAGGTATTCGACTGGAGAGATCGTAAGAGTAGAGCTCGTTGTTAAAACGATAGTTTAAGGATAGTGATGCAGCAATTAGGCAGCTAGAAAAAGATTAGTAAGAGTTAGGGAGAGCATGAGAGCTAATAAGATGTAAAGCTTTAGACTCCACAACATTTTTAGGGAGAGCTGTTGTGATGGAATCACCCCAGATATGAGATGAATACTAAGTACTGGGGCGAACAACACCCCTATAAAGAGAAAACAACTGGAGGGCGTGAAAAAATTTCGAAGGTGCCTCAGAATACCAAAACTTAGGAATATCAAAAACTACATACACCCATACAAGGATCAACCAATAAAAAAAATCTAAAAAGTTTTGTATGCGTCTCAAGGATTCTTAAAATTACAAAAATTGCTTAGATGGCAAAAAAATCATAACCTGAAAGATTATTATGAGAAAAGTAAACTTTATCTGTTATTTATGAGTCACGTGCTTTCGGGTCACAATGAGAATGGAACATCACTGGGATAAGCCATCCAAATACATCAGTTAATTGATGTTGGATGGGACGTATTACAAATGAAAGAAGTAAAGAATAATAGAGTTTTCGGCATAAGAGTAGATGGGTAATGAAGTAACGGAGAGGTCATTAACAGAATTTAGAGAAGAGTTGTGAATTGAGCAGAACACCAATACAGATTTAAAATCTTAACGGAATCCGTCTGCAACAGTTACCATTGAAAGACCGAAGAGGAAATCAGGAGAAGGCCACAGGGAAGATACCTAAAGACACCAGTTTAGAAATGAACGTTTTGTGCCAAACTCTATCGAAGGCTTTCCATATGTCTAGAGCAGCAGTTAAATATTCACTGAAAGTCGAAGAAGAGTCAGACAGAAGAGTGTACCAGTAAGTCATACTGGGGATCAGATGTAAGATTAGAAAAATTGGAATACTTAAGAAATAGAAGGTTAAAGTGACATGAGGACAGTGAGGGGCCATATTTAGTAGCCACCTATCTTGGCTGCTCCAAGGTTACTTGTGTTGATGTCATCTATTTTTTTAACGAAAAAAAAGAAAGTGCTGTCAATAATAGTGTTTAGTATGTGTGAAAGAAGAGCCTACTCCAGTGTAGAAGAATGTGGAGATGAGTGCCAAAGGACACTGAAGTGAAATGGAACGGTACCCTTAGACCATAAATACTCAATGGGAGGTAATCTCATTGCCTCGGGAGAGCTACTTCCCTCCCTCATATATATATATATATATATATATATATATATATATATATATATATATATATATATATATATATATATATATATATATATATATATATATATATATATATATATATATGACACCCCTTCTTGAATAGGGCTTTGCCCGTGAGTGGTGGTGGTGTAAAAAAAAAAATTAATATATATATATATATATATATATATATATATATATATATATATATATATATATATATATATATATATATATATATATATATATATATATATATATATATATATATATATATATATATATATATATATATATATATATATATATATATATATTTATTTCACCTCTGGTGGGCAAAGGCCAGAGGCCTACCAATATTCCACCAGAGTTAGGGGGAAAGTCGGGAACATGGTCTAATTAAAGGCCGACATGACCTGATACACGGCGTTTGAAGGTGTGCTAAGTCATAGGAAGTTGGGAAAATAGATGAAGGAAGTGTGTTCCAGACTTTACCAGTAGAGTACATGTAAGATTGAGCATAGCGGTTAAGTCTGGGGTCAGAGAGTTGGACAGAGAAAGGATGAGACTGTGTAGAAAGACGAGTCGCACGAACCCTTCTCAGTGGAGGAGGTATGCGACGAGAGAGTTCAGAAGAGCAGTGTCCATTGTAATAGCGATAGTAAAGAGAGAGTGACGCAACATTTCGACGGGCAGAAAGAGATTGGAGAGAATTAGTGAGAGTAGGAGAGTTGATAAGGCGAAAAGCTCTAGACTCCACCTTTTCCAGGAGAGCTGTATGAGTGGAACCACCCCAGATGTGTGACGCATACTCCATACAAGGGCGAACAACACCCCTATACAGAGCAAGCAACTGGGGTGGTGTGAAGAAATACTGAAGGCGCCTCAGAACACCCAACCTCTTAGAAGCTTGTTTAGAAAGAGAGGTAATGTGATCTTTCCAAGAAAGATCACGAGAAAAAGAAACACCTAGAATATTAAGGAACAGATGAAGGTTTGAGTTGCGTGTTTTCGAAGAAGATATCGTAGTTGTGTGGAAGATTGTGGCGAGTAGAGAGATGGAGGAATTGAGTTTTTGAGGCATTGAAAACAACCATGTTTTCTCTGCCCAATTTGAAATGAGAGATAGATCAGAGGTTAGTTGCTCCAAGGCCACCCTCCTTGCCTCTATTAACTGTTGCTGGGAGGGGCGCCTTTCAAAATGAAAAGAGTAATGAAGGGTGGAGCCATCAGCATAGGAGTGGATAAGAGATGAAGTAATATAGAGAAGGTCATTAATGAAAAGTAGAAAAAGTGTTGGGAATAGGACAGATCCTTGAGGAACACCACTATTTATAGATTTATAGGATGAACGGTGGCCGTCTACAACAGCTGCTATAGAACGACCAGAAAGGAAATCAGAGAGAAGATCACAGAGAGAAGGATAGATTCCGAAAGAGGGAAGTTTGGAAATCAAAGCTTTGTGCCAGACTCTATCGAAAGCCTTCGATATGTCTAGCGCCACAGCAAAAGATTCACCGAAATGCCGAAGAGTGGAGGACCAAGAGTCAGAGAGAAGGGAAAAAAGATCACCAGTAGAGCGTTTCTGCGAAAGCCATAGATTAGAAAAATTGAGATGTTTCCAAATCTTCCTGTTAAAGATAGATTCGAAAACTTTAGAAAGAACGGAGGTTAAAGAAATTGGACGGTAGTTAGAGGGTTGAGAGGGGTTCCCCTTCTTCGGCACAGGCTGAATGAGCGCACGTTTCCAGCAAGAAGGGAAGGTTGAAGTAGAAAGACATGGACGAAATAGTTTACCAAGGCAGGGTGCAAGCTCGGAAGCGCAAGTTTTGAGAACCACAGGAGGGATACCATCAGGACCGTACGCCTTCTTAGTGTTCAGCTCAGAGACAGCAGAAGTGACATCTTTAGAAGAAATTACAATTTTAGGCATAAATGAGTTGGAGGGGGTTGAAGGAGTAGGAACAGCTCCGGAATCGTCTAAGGTTGAATTTAAGGCAAAAGTTTGAGCAAAGAGTTCAGCTTTAGAGGAAGGCAAAACGGCAGTTGAACCGTCAGAAGATACTAGAGGAGGGAAAGAGGAAGAAGCAAAGTTAGAGTTGACATTTTTTGCAAAATGCCAGAAAGGGCGAGAGGAAGAGGAGCCGGAAAGATTATTGCATTTGCGACTGGAGAAAAGAGTTTTTGGTATCTCGAAGAATAGATTTTGCACGATTCCGGGATGAAATATAAGTTGCGTGAGTTTCTGGAGTTTGAAGACGACGGTAATCCCTGAAGGCAGCATCCCTGCGGCGGATAGCACGAGAACAAGCAGAGTTAAACCAAGGTTTATTAGGTTTAGTGGAAGGGAAAGAATATGGAATGTACGCCTCCATGCCAGAGAGAATCACCTCAGTTATGCGCTCTGCACATTCTGAGGGACCCCTACCACGGAAACAGTAATCATTCCATGGAAAATCAGAGAAGTACGACCGCAAGTCAGACCAGTTAGTGGCACCGAAATGCCAGAAACGTCTCCTCGCCGAAGGCGGGGGCCGTTCTTGCGGAAGACTTGAAGAGACAGGACAAGATACGGAGATAAGAAGATGATCGGATGAACCCAGAGGAGGAAAGAGTTTAACAGTATAAGGAGAAGGATTAGAAGTTAGAAAAAGGTCTAGAATGTTGGGTTCATCACCAAGACGGTCAGGGATACGGGTAGGGAGATGCACCAACTGCTCAAGGTTGTTCTGGATAGAAAATTGGAAGGCGAGTTCACCAGCTGGATCATGAGAACTAGATGAAAGCCATTTTCGGTGGTGAAAATTGAAATCACCTAAAATGATGATTTCGGAGAAAGGAGAAGAAGAAAGAATGTGCTCTATTTTGGAGTTAAGATAGTCGAAGAATTTTGGATAGTCTGTAGAGTTAGGAGATAAATAGACAGAACAAATGAATATATATATATATATATATATATATATATATATATATATATATATATATATATATATATATATATATATATATATATATATATATATATATATATATATATATATATATATATATATATATATATATATATATAGGTATTTTTCAAGCAGTTTAGGCACAAAATATATCATTCCCGCGCATTTTTTTTCTTTTTTTTTTAGATTCTAATTTTTACATTACGAACACAAAATGTATGATTTTTAGATTTACATATTTGAAGGTTTTAAAAATTCGAGATTTCGCTTTTAAGTAAAACGGAAGTTACAAATAAACAGGTCATTTTTTGTACACGCTTTTTAAATAGCATTATTTTATAATAAAAAAAAAGAAAATTATTTATTATTGTAAAATACTTCTATCATGGATGCGAAATGAGTAACAAAAAAATAAAAAATTAAATAAGAACTAGCTATTTTATAATAAGCTTATTTTTTATAAAGAAAATATTTTAATGTAAAATTAAATGTCTCTAATTAAATGTTATTATAACTATTTCATTCATATTTATATTAGAGACTAAAATTATTATAGTGTTTTTATATTTCATTTCATATATTTTCAATTATCCATCTGAATGAAACTTAATGAGACTCTCAAGAGGGAAACAAAGAACTGTTCAAACAAAATGACCAAAATAATTCGAAATATTTCGTTCGAGAAATAATAGGTCAAAAGAACTAAGTAAAGAAATACAGGAAATAAATAATTCCTCATGATTTTTAAATAGTACATAAGAGCTAGGTCAA
>SEYY01017492.1:117500-122500 GCA_009176605.1 Armadillidium nasatum
AAAATAAAAATATTTACACTTTAGCGCATTTTAAACATGATAAACATAAATAAGCATTTTTTTTTTAAAAAAAAGTAGATGATTTTAATGAAATACGCATTTAATTTTTAGGACACACTATACTTTTGCTTACATTAAAATATAAACAAATAATTAATCAGCACGAACTTTGTATTTTTAATTTTTTTTCGAATAACTTTTCTTTCCCAAAAAATAATTGTCATAAATATTTTAAATTTTTAATCAACCGTAGGATAAATATCCCAAATCTACACTCTTTAATTTGACATCCACCTGTCCATAAGAGCTAATTAGGGGGTCGTGAGGTTATTACCATTACGTTTTGGCTTTTTTTCGGGTGGAGGAGGAGGAGAGTTCTCTAGGCTTGAAAGATTGAGGATTGCTGCCATAAGTAAACTACTGAAATGTGATGTTTCAAGACGCGCAAAGAATTCTTGGCCTTATAAATAAGTAAACAGAGATTATTTTTTAGTTTCTAAACTTATTATTGCCATCAAATCAGATTTTAAATATTACTTTGTGTGATAATTTGTTTCAAATTTGTAAATGACAACACGTATTGACATATTTACATATTCAAGCTTTGCATGACTTGCATTCACTAAGAAGTCACCCATTGATATATATATATATATATATATATTATAATATATATATATATATATATATATATATATTATTATATATATATATATATATATATATATATTTATATATATAATATATATATATATATATATATATATATATATATATATATATATATATATATATTTATATAATAATATTAATTCTTACCTCTTACACATATATTATTTTCAAAAAGATTACCTTTTAATTAAATATGAATAAATTTAATGCTTAAAAAGTTTTGACGTTTTAAAGTTTACATCAAAATATTCAAAAAAATTTCAAATTTATAATTCGAGAGTTTAAAAACTATTGAATTGGTAACTTGTTGATGTAACATTCAATTTGGCTTTAACATGCCTTGCATATAAATTAAGAAGTGAACACTAAAATCAGAAGTGAAGTCCCTTCACAGTTTGCTACATAAGCTATTTCAACTGCACTTTCTTTTCCTATTTTACTTTTATTATTATATTTATTTTTATTATTATTATTTTTATTAATATTATTATTTTTTTTGTCTCTTTCTGTTGTTTCTTTTATATGAATTATTTTCTAGAATGACAATTTTTTTCATATGGTTCCAGCATGTCTGCATTTTTTTAGTTCCCCTCTCTCTTTTCATATATATATATATATATATATATATATATATATATATATATATATATATATATATATATATATATTATATATATATATATATATATATATATATATATATATATATATATATATATATATATATATATATATATATATATATATATATATACGCCACTAAATATATATTTTCAAAAACTAATTTTCTTAGAATGTCGCAATAAAAAGATAAAAAGGAATAAAAAAAAAAAAAAAAAAAAAAATTTAAGTACAAGACAAAAGTATATCGTGAAGACCCGAAACATCGTTGCATGACTACCAATTACTAAAATAATCGCTTTTTTCCAGAGAAAGAAAGTGTAATTTTGACTTTGTTGTTGAAATAATACATGATATAATAATACTCGTATATACAGAGTTTAAAACAATGTCAAAATGAAGAAACATTTCGATAAACAGGTAATGGCAGTTGCAGAAAAATAAATATTTGCAAAATTATTTACTTAAATAATTTATTTATAAAATAATTATGCAAATAAATAATTATTTCATAAGAAACTAAACTTTACAATTTAAAGAATATATAAGATTCATGTATACCAACTTACTTCCAGTTGCTCGAAAAATGCGTTAAATGTCAATGCATTGCATAAAACGGCTTTAGTGTGAAATAGTTATGATAAAATGATAGATTTTGGTTATATGCGGATTCATATTTAGAGTTTATGTGCAATTTGTGCTTAACTACTAAATGATGTTGGGTATATCGGAAAGATTTGATGCGGTTGTGCTTCTCGGAAGGCAAAATCTGATTTGGCCATCAAAAACCACTGGAAACCTGTCATACCTTCATTATTTTGTTTTTTTTTATAGGTGTTAGCAAGAATTTAAAAAAAAAAATATCAATACAAATAATTAAATAAAAACAAAAACTATAAGTATTTGAATGTTTTCAAACACAAGATTTAAATCACAAACAAAATAACTGCAATGGGGATTTGTGAAACCCATTTGAAGCATCCATGGAAACGCATAATAAATGTAGTGTCAGCAGAAATAAAAACCACTTTTATTTCCAAGGCAAAGCGTCTTTCAAAGCGAAAAATTCCCTTTTAATATAATCCTTTATTAAATTTTTTTTTTTTTAAATGAAAAAAAAAAAAAAATTTAGTTCCATTCCCAGCTGTTGTCGACAAAATTGCTACGAAAAAATAAAATTAAAATAAAATTAAGTATTTCAGTGTTTTTGACATAAGTAGGAGAATAATTAAAATGGATATTTTAAAAATATGTTTTAAAACTGAAGCATATATATATATATATATATATATATATATATATATATATATTATATATATATTTATATATATATATATATATATATATATATATATATATATATATATATATATATATATATATATATATAGGAGAGTAACTCAACAAGAGACTGAAAAGAATTAGTGAAGGCTCTAAAGTTGATAAGACGAAAATCCCTTTATTCCACTTTTTCAAAGATAGTTGTGGGAATGGAACCAATAAAGAAGCAAACAATACCCGTATAAAGAGTAAGCAACTGGGATGGCATGAAGAAAATCTGAAGGCGTCACAGAACCCCCAACATCTGCAAAGCATGCATAGAAAGAAAAATAATATCCTCCTTTCAAGAAAGATCAAGAAGAAAAAGAAACACTAAAAATACGAAAAACAGACAAGTTTTAATTTTGTTTTCGAAAAGGATGTTATATTTGAGTGAGAGATAATGTCATGTAGAGAAATGAATAACTGAGTTTTGGAAACGCTGCAAACTATCAGGATTTGCTTTCCCTAATTAGAAATTAAGAATAGAAGTTAGCTGCTGCAAGAACACCCTCTTAGCGTCAGTTTCATTGCTGTTGTGTAGGACATCTTTCAAAATAAAAAGAGTAATGAAGAAGGGAGTCGTCGGCATTGGAATGAATAGGTGATAAAGTAACAGAAGGAAAGTAATTAACGAAAAGTAGTATAAAAATTAGGGAATAAAATAGAACAGAAACTATTAACAGATTTGAATGATAAAAAACTGCTACAGAATAATCAGAAAGGAAATCAGAGAAAATGCCTCAGAAATACGAATAAATACCGAAAGAGGGAAGTTTAGAACCTAGAGTTATGTGCCAGAATATAGAAAGTTTTCGATATGTCCACAACTGCAATGATGAATTCACTGAGAGATCAAAGAACATAGGATCAAAAGTACAAAGGAAAGGAAAGATCACCAGTAAAAGAGTTCTTTTAAGGAAACCATTTTGGCGATCGGATAAGATTAGAACATTTAAGATGCTTACAAATTTTCCTGCTAAGAATAGATTCGAAAACTTTGGGAAAGAATCGAGATTAAAGCAGGAAAGCAATTCTGAGCGTGCTGATAGCAAACCCTATTCTGTTTCCTCCTACTGTCTCTATCCTCAATTTTCAGCCAAAGGCGGTTGTTGTGCATACGTGCGCAACGATGTCGTTTGTTCTCGTGTCTCTAATTTGGAGTCTTCCGAATTTTCCACCTTGTGGCTTAGGCTCTCTTGCCATTCTACGACTAAATTCATTTGTTCTGTTTATCTCCTAATTCTACTGACTATCCTAAATTCTTCGACTATTTAAACTCAAAAATAGAGCACATTCTCTCTTCTTCTCCTTTCTCTGAAATCATCATATTAGGTGATTTCAATGTTCACCACCGCCAATGGCTTTCATCTAGTTCTCATGATACAGCTGGTGAACGTGCCTTCCATTTCGCTATCCAAAACGACCTTGAGCAGTTGGTGCAACTCCCTACTCCGTATCCCTGATCGTCTTGGAGATGAACCCAACATTCTAGACCTTTTCCTAACTTCTAATCCTTCTCCTTATACTGTTAAGCTCTTTCCTCCTCTGGGTTCCTCCGATCACCTTCTTATTCTCTGTATCTTCTTCTATCTCTTCAAGTCTTCCGCAGGAAAGACCCCCTTCTTTTGAAAGGAAACGTTTGTGGAATTTCGGTGCCGCAAGCTGGTCGGACTTGCGGTCGTACTTTTTCGATTTCCCGTGGAATGATTATTGCTTCCGTGGAGGGGTCCCTCGGAGTGTGCAGAACGCATTACTGAGGTGATTCTCTCTGGCATGGAGGCGTACATTCCATATTCTTTCCCTTCTACTAAACCTAACAAACCTTGGTTTAACTCTGCTTGTTCTCGCTCTATCCGCTGCAGGGATGCTGCCTTCAGGGATTACCGTCGTCTTCAAACTCCAGAAACTCACGCTACTTATATTTCATCCCGGAATCGTGCAAAATCTATTCTTCGTAACACTAAAAACTCCTTTCTCCGTAGAAAATGCAATAATCTTTCTGGTTCCTCTTCTTCACGTTCTTTCTGGCATTTTGCAAAAAATGTCAACTCTAACTTTGCTTCGTACTCTTTCCCTCCTTTAATATCTTCCGACGGCACAACTGCCGTTTTACCTTCTTCTAAAGCTGAACTCTTTGCTCAAACTTTTGCCTCTAATTCAACCTTAGACGATTCCGGAGCTATTCCTCCTCCTTCAACCCCTCTAACTCGATTATGCCTAAAATTAGAATTTCTTCTAAAGATGTCATTTCTGCTCTCTCTGAGCTTAATGCTAAGAAGGCGTACGGTCCCGATGGTATTCCCTCCTGTGGTTCTCAAAACTTGTGCTTCCGAGCTTGCACCCTGCCTCGGTAAACTTTTTCGTCTTTGTCTCTCTACTTCAAC
>SEYY01017494.1:0-14164 GCA_009176605.1 Armadillidium nasatum
GGATAGGACAGAACCCTGAGGAACACAACTATTATTAGATTTACAGGAAGAACGGTGGCCGTCTGCAACAGCTGCTATAGAACGACCGGAAAGGAAATTAGCGAGAAGATCACAGAGAGAAGGATAGATACCTAAAGAGTGAAGTT
Source organism: Armadillidium nasatum (assembly GCA_009176605.1). Classification (NCBI taxonomy): domain Eukaryota; kingdom Metazoa; phylum Arthropoda; class Malacostraca; order Isopoda; family Armadillidiidae; genus Armadillidium; species Armadillidium nasatum. The sequence goes on from SEYY01017494.1 coordinate 147, forward strand.
TAGAAATTAAAGCTTTATGCCAGACTCTTTTGGAGGCTTTCGATATGTCCAGCGAGATAGCAAAGGATTCACCGAAATGCCGAAGAGCGGAGGACCAAGAATCAGAGAGAAGGGAAAGAAGATCACTAGTAGAGCGTTACTTACGAAAGATTAGAAGAATTGAGATGATTCCAAATCTTCCAGTTTAGGATAGATTCGAAAACTTTAGAGAGAACGGAGGTCAAAGAAATGGGACTGTAGTTAGAGGGTTAAGATGGGTCCCCCTTCTTCGGCACAGGCTGAATGAGCGCACGTTTCTAGTAAGAAGGGAAGGTTGAAGTAAGGAGATAAAGACGAAATAGTTTACCAAGGCAGGGTGCAAGCTCAGAAGCACAAATTTTGAGAACCACAGGAGGAATACCATCGGAACCATACGCCTTCTTAATATTAAGCTCAGGGAGAGCAGAAATGACATCTTTAGATGAAATTCTAATTTTAGGCATAAATGATTTGGAGGGAATTGAAGAAGGAGGTATAGTTCCGGAATCGTCTAAGGTTGAATTAGGAGCATATGTTTGAGCGAAGAGTTCAGCTTTAGAAAAAGGTAAAACAGCAGTTGTGTCTTCGGAAGATATTAAAGGAGGGAAAGAGGAAGAAGCGAAGTTAGAGTTTACATTTTTTTTTTTGCAAAATGCCATAAAGGCCGTGGAGGAGGAGAAGAAGAAGAACCAGAAAGATTATTGCATTTTCTACGGATAAAAGAGTTTTTAGTGTTACGAAGGATAGATTTTGCACGATTCCGGGATGAAATATAAGTTGCGTAAGTTTCTGGAGTTTGAAGAGGATAGTAATCCCTGAAGGCAGCATCCCTGAGGCGGATAGCTCGAGAACAAGCAGAGTTAAACTAAGGTTTGTTGGGTTTAGTAGAAGAGAAAGAAAATGGAATGTGCGCCTTCATGCCAGAGAGAATCACCTTGGTAATGCGTTCTGCACACTCCGAGGGACCCCTCCCACGGAAGCAATAATCATTCCATGGAAAATCAAAGAAGTACGACCGCAAGTCCGACCCCTCTATGGAGTCAAATATCAGTGTCTGTGTTTGTGTGTGTTATGAAACCATTATAATATTGAAGAATATGTATAGGAAAACAATTAAAAAAAATTTAAAGAAAAATTTGATGATATTTTAAAAAAGCTCGTACGTTTTAGGGTACGTATAATAATAATAATAATAATAATAATAATAATAATAATAAAGATGGAGAGGAAGAGAGTATAATAAAGAATGTATAAAAATTAAAAATAATAATAAGTAACAATATATTCAACAAAATGAATAGGGTAAATATTAAACAAACTGTATATTTTACGGGATCGTATATTTAACAAGGTAAGAACAGTTAAAGTCCAGGGTTGCATGGTTTTAACCAGATGGTTTAAACCAATTGGTTTTTTTTGGTTTAAACCAACTGAAAAAAACCATGGTTTTTTTGGTTTAAACCAATTTTTTTATTTTTTATTAATGAATTTATATACAAGCTATATAAATACGATATATATTATATAATATATATATATATATATATATATATATATATATATATATATATATATATATATATATATATATATATATATATATATAATATATATATAATAAATAAATATATAAAAAAATATATTATATATATATATATATATATATATATATATATATATATATATATATATATATATATATATATATATATATATATATATATATATATATATATATATATATATATATATATATATATATATATATATATATATATATAATATATATATATATATACCCCCTCATCTTTCCCACTCTCGTGGGGTGGTGCCCGTCACAGCTCGTTTACACCCAAACATCCACACTCTATCTCCCTTCCCCCTCACCATGCCCTCCATCTCACTCTGTCCTCCGTGATTCTCCTACCTTCGTCCACATTCAAACCTCCCCCCCCTTTTATCTCCCCTACCCTTCCCCCTTCCTCCCTCTACCTCGGATCTCATCACTCTACCCACCATCCTATTCTCATCCATTCTACACATATGTCCAAAACAATCTTAATACACCCTCTTCCACTCTGCCCACTATTCCCCTCTTCCATCCACACATCTCTCTTATTCTTTCATTCCTGATTCTATCTACCCTCCTTAACCCACACATAGCCCTCAATCCTTTCATTTCAAAAACTTCTAATCTTTTCCTAATCTGAGCATTCATCACCCATAAATTGCAGATGGCAGACTCATACTCTCAAACATTCTTACCTTTATTTCCTTTGATATTCTCCCCTTCTTCCATACTTCCCTCAGTCCCCCATCACTCTCATTCCTTCAATCACTCTTTTCTTTATTTCCCCATCCATTTCCCCTTTTCCCTCCACTAGTATTCCCAGATATTTAAACTCTTCTACCTCCTCAAATTTCTCTCCCCCACCTTGACACCCCCCATTCCTCCCCTCTTATTGCCTCAACCCTGCTCCCAATCCTCATCACTTTACCTTTGATGAGTTTACCCTTAATCCCTTAGACACACATTCCCTCACAAAATCTTTCACCAACATTCTCAGCCTATCCCCAGATTCTGCAACTAAGACCGCATCATCCGCAAACAACTAGACATTTACCTCCCATTTCCCCTCTCTACTTCTCAACCTAATACCCTTCCCTTCCCTCTTCATCCCCCTAACAACACCATCCATTAACACATTAAACAACCACGGAGACTTAACACACCCTGCCTCAGTCCAACTCCCACATTAAACCATTCAGTCAGTTCTCTCCTCACCCTCACCCTCGCTCTACAGTTCTCATAAAATGATTTATTTCCATTCAATAATCTACCTCTCACTCCCCCCTTGTTTATAGAACCTCAAACAATTTCCTCCTACAAACTCTATCATGCGCTTTTCCAAATCCATAAAGCATACATACCCCACTCTATCTTTCTCACTCAAATACTTGCAGAAAGCCTCCTTTTTCGTTTTAACCATATACTCCAACTCTTCATTCCACCACTCACTCCCCTTTCTTCTACCATTACCTATTTTTTTTATCCCACACACTCTTCTCGCAACTTCCATCAATGCTCCCTTCAGTTTACTCCACTCTTCCTCCACTCCTTCCACCTCACCTCCCCTAACCTCCTCCCATTTCTCCCTTATCCCTCTTGTGTATTCACCTCTCTTCTCCTCATCTTCTAACCTCTCCACCCGTACTATCTCCACCACCCTCCCTCTTCCTCCCACTTTCTCCCAACCTCCCTTAACTTTTATTTTCGCCACCACCAAATAATGGTCCAAAAATACCCATAGCAGTTCCCCTCAGCACGTTGACATCCAACAACCTATTCCTCCATTCCCAGCTCACACACACAAAATCCAACAATCCCTTTTGTCCATTCACACCACTCACCCAGGTATATTTATGATTTTCTTTCTTTTTAATATATATATATATATATATATATATATATATATATATATATATATATATATATATATATATATATATATATATATATATATATATATATATATATATATATATATATTTCATGTCACAAATTTACATTATTTTTTAAAAATTCAAAGTTATTTTTTACTTCATTTCAATCATTTTGTTACTGTTCTATATAAAAAAATATATTGCATTTTTCATTATTCATTAGTCATTTCACCTATTGATTCATTATTGTAATAAAAATCCAAAAAAACCAAATTAACCAAAAAAACCTGGTTTTTATTGTTTTTTTTAAAAAAACCATTGGTTTTTGGTTTTTTTAAAAAAACCATGGTTTTTTTCTACCCTGAGTTAAACCCTACGGATGAGGTGATAGTATGGGTACGTTTGCTTGTGTGGGTGCGGGGATGAGTTTAGAGAAACAGACTGCTTTACGGGTCGTAACAAGAATGGGGTTAAACTCTTATGCGGCTAAACTCCCTATACCCCTCTTAGGGAGACTGATACCCAATTCACAGGCATGCACACATATACGTATAATTTTTTAATTTTTCTAAGTTTTTTAATTTTTGTGTTATTTGTTTACTTTTTTAAAATTTTATTTCATTTTTTAATTGTCATTTTTTAATTTTTTTTAATTTTAATTTATTTATTTATTTATTTTTTTTTTTGGAGGGTGAGGGGTAGAGATCGGGGAAGTCGAGACTCGGTCGGACCCTCAAAGGGTAAGGTATATATATATATATATATATATATATATATATATATATATATATATATATATATATATATATATATATATATATATATATATATATATATATATATATATATATATATATATATATATATATATATATATATATATATATATATTATATAGTTTTTTATTTAAAAATATTTATTATTAATAATTATTTTTAGTTACATTTAAATAGTTTTATTTTATTAATTTCGAAAAAAAATTCCTACGTTCAATAAGAGGTTAATTTTATCGTCCCATCGGGCAGGTCTTGAGACCGCCTGCGAGTGAGGGTTGTGACGTCATTTTTACCGAAGAAATGGGTATGTTACTACTTTCGTATTATAATAAATTTGAAGTCTCTCTCTCTCTCTCTCTCTCTCTCTCTCTCTCTCTCTCTCTCTCTCTCTCTCTCTCTCTCTCTCTCTCTCTCTCTCTCTCTCTCTCTCTCTCTCAAATAATTTCTTTATAGGTTTACAATTTTGGTCAAGAAGGCATTAGTGGTCATGAATTCTTTGTTCCAGTAGGCTGGAAATAATAATAATAATAATAATAATAGGTTTTTGAAAATAAGTATTCTCAATTCATTTTTATAGATGGTTTTAATGCTAAAGGTGGATCTGAAAGTTAACGTTCAACTTTGAAAAATCCTTTTTTCACCGTAGATTGGCCAATCAGTACACTTTAATTGACAGGTCAGAGATGACACATGAGATTTCGGTAGATAGATAGATAGATAGATAGATAGATAGATAGATAGATAGATAGATAGATAGATAGATAGATAGATAGATAGATAGATAGATAGAGAGAGAGAGAGAGAGAGAGAGAGAGAGAGAGAGAGAGAGAGAGAGAGAGATTCCAAATATTTAACCCTTCGAGGTTGAATAGGTTTAGCAAGTCCTGACCTGAACTGTTAACATTACTTTGGAGTAAACTTAACACACACACTCTCAAATCTCATGAAACAATTCAAATTCATCAGATTTCCATTAAGGTATAAACTCCATTCAACTTGTCTGGGAGCTCAGCTACACTTCAAAAATTGTCCTAACGAATCCTACAGAGAAGGGCGCCTATCAAGGATTCAAAACCACTCCCACCAGTGGCCAAAAAATAAACTTGATTTGATTGGTCTGTACCGGAGCAGGGTTTCCCTATCCAAAATCCAAATGATCTGTGTAACTTATCAACTTGGTCAGAAATAACATATAACTCAATTTCCCTGGATAAGAATCACACTCCTCGAATAGGGCTCTGCCCGTTAGTGACGGTTATAACTTGTCCCAACAATTCGTTAGGAAAATTTTTGCAGTGCATCAAAGTTGTCAAGTGATGTACTTTTTCTTTATGAATCTTCTCGCTACGAGATCGTTCACTCCTCCTTTCATTACCTCTTCTAATTTGCAAACTTTTTAAATTTGTACATAATTTCTTGAGTTGTTTTTATCATTTCTGGCTTAAATTTTCTTTGAGGTTTTATGACACATACTCCATTTCTTTCAATACACATATTGTCTTTATGTGTCCAATTATATTATCATTTAGTAACTTTGTTTTAATTAAGGTTTTACTTTTTGTTTGGAATTTTCAAACAATATAGATTGTATAAATAGTATCATTGTCTTTCATTCGTTTCCTCTTTTCCGCCTTCTTGACTTTTTTCAAATTTTTTACAAATCGGTTTCTAATTTTCTTCGTATTCTTTTCGCGTTTTTAATTAACTCTCTCTCTCTCTCTCTCTCTCTCTCTCTCTCTCTCTCTCTCTCTCTCTCTCTCTCTCTCTCTCTCTCTCTCTCCATCTCTCTCTCTCTGTTTATTCCTTACATTTCCAATAGTGATGTATGTGGAATCCGCATCCTCATCAGCATAACATCCGCATCCGCAATTATTAAATGCGGATGTATAAAATTTTGAAACTTATTGATTTGTTGTCTAATATTTGATTAATTTTTTGGATAGCATGAATAAGAAAATTATTTTCCAGGGGTGGTCGGAGCGAGGAATTTCAGTCACTCCCACTTGCGCTTAGCTCCGCACCCACTTATGCGTAATAAGTACATCAGCGATGTGCTTGCTGCTGGTGGGATCAAAGTCGGCATCCGCGATAGGCCTGGCATGCCAGCAGATGTTTACCGTCGGCCAGTGAAACCCTTGGTCCATCCACGAATGAACCTGCTGACTGGGCTAATAACCCTTCCTGGGGCGGATATATATATATATATATATAATATATATATATATATATATATATATATATATATATATATATATATATATATATATATATATATATATATATATATATATATATATATATATATATATATAGATTCCTTTCCTCCAACTGAAAATGCTAATCTCTTCAGCCTCCTGTTCTCCTCTAATTCAACCCTGAACGACTTCTGCAGTCCTCCTCCCACTTCTTCTCCTCTCAGATGTTCCATATCTTTACCTGTGATTACATTTGATCAGGTGCATGGGCTTCTGAAATCTATGAATGTTAGGAAGGCAAGCGGCCCGTACGGCATTCCTCTGCGAATTTTAAGGGAGTGTGCTTCTGAGCTAGCTCCGTCCCTCGTTCAACTTTTCTCTCTATTCCTCAATACTAGTACTTTCCCTCAGTGTTGGAAGAGCTCATTAGCCCAACCTATTCCGGAGACAGGTAGCCGCTTTGATCTTTCTAACTATCGTCCTATAGCTCTCACTTGTATTCTGTCTAAGATCTTTGAAACCCTTCTCAACTCTCATTTCTTAGATCATCTGGAATCTCATTCCCTTCTTTCGAATTATCAAGAGGTCTACTCTTGATGTACTTTCCTATCTCACAGATTTATGGTCTTCTGCCCTTAGAGACCATGGGGAGACTTGTGTGGTGGCGCTTGACATATCTAAGGTATTTGACCAGGTATGGCATGCTTCACTGCTTTCCAAGCTCCCCTCCTTTGGGTTTCCTCCTTCTCTTTGATTATTTATGTCTAACTTTCTTTCTAATCGTTCAATTTCGGCTGTTGTTGATGGAGCGACTTCTTCATTTCCTGTCAATGGTGGTATTCCTCAGGGTTCTGTCTTGTCTCCTACTCTATTCCTACTTTTCATTAATGATCTTCTCAGCTGCTCATCTAACCAAATCCATTCAAATGCCGATGACTCGACCCTCCATTCTTCTACTCATTTCAAATCTGCTTCCTCTTTTGCATCTAGAGTTGCGTCTCATCTTAGTCTTTCCGATTCCATTCTTGCTGATCTGAATAGAATTTCCCAGTGGGATCGTCTTAACCTTGTGAAATTCAACTTTTTAAAAATTCAACTTCTTGAAATCTCCCCCTCAAAGACACCTAACTATTCTATTTCTTTCGATGGTTCTCCCGTCTCTCCTGTTGACTGCGTAAACATCCTTGGCCTTCACACAAACAAAAAAAATGCCTTGGAAACTTCACATCTCAATGGTTGCTAGGGCTGGCTCAATGAGGCTTGGAGTTTTGTTTGGCTGCGAAAAATTTTTACCTCGCAGTTTTACAAGGGCCTCATCCGACCTTGAATGGAGTTTTGCTCTCATATCTGGGGTGGCTCAGGTTTCATCCGTCTTTTGGACAGGGTTGAGTCAAGGCTAAAAGACTTATAAACTGTTCCGCTCTTTCTAATTCTCTTGACTCTTTATCTTTGCGAAGTGACGTTGGTGTCTTGTCTCTTTTTCTATAGATACTGCAGCGGTAAATGATAGAAGGAATTGTCCGCTCGCATACCTCCGCCTTTACAACGGCCTCGTAGCACAAAGTTTGCATTGTCTACAAATAAATTTTGTGTGGACATAGGCAACTCCAGGCTTATCCGCTGTGATGCCTCCTTCTTTCCAGCCACCTCTATTTTGTGGAATTCTCTCTCATCTGTGTTTCCTGTCGAATTTAATCTCAATTACTTTAAAACCAACGTCTGTGCTCACCTACAAACTTTGAGTTAGGTGAGACTTGTAGGGTTTTTCTTATTCTCTTATTGATCTAACTCTCCCTCCTTGTTTCTTACTGCCCGTGGAGCGAATGGTGTATATATATATATATATATTATATATATATATATATATATATATATATATATATATATATATATATATATATATATATATATATATATATATATATATATATATATATATATATATATATATATATATATTATATATATAATGTAAATAATATCCGCATTTGCATCCACGGATGTGATAAAATAAACATCCACATCCACATTCGCATCCGCAGATATTAAAAATTGAACATGCGATACATCAATAATTTCCACCATTTATAAATGGTATTCTGCATACATTTGTTTTTACTTCTTCGGCTCCACAAATAGCAAAGTTTAGTAATTGTTATTAAATATTAACGTAATTAGTAAACAACAATTATTATTATTATTATTATTATTATTATTATTATTAATTATTATTATTATTACCTTACGCTCAAGTGCATACAAAGTTATTTTTAACTTTGAATGACACTGACAATTCCTCTATTTGTTTTTTTTTTAAATTGTTTTTTTCAATAACACACTAAACATATTTTCTTAAAATTAAAAGGCTTCATTTTTCCCCGTTTTTAACTTTTATTCTTAGCAACTTGTTTTTTTTTTTTCTCAGAGGTATTCGAATAGTAATAATAACATTCTCTCCATGTTTTTTTTTTTTATTACTTGAAAATACTACTAATACTTAAAAACATTTAATTATAGAATGCAATATTCCCGAATACCCAAATTATCAGTGGTCAAAAAGGAATATCTCATACCACTTCTGTTAGTCACTGTGGGGCTAATTATTTCTTATATTCCGTCTACCGTGGCACAAACGGTAGAGTAATTGACTCACGTGCTTCAGGGTGCCGGTTCGATTCCACTTGGGGATCCTAGGTATATTCTACCTAGAAAAGTTCTCCTCGAATAGGGCAATGTCCGTGAGGTGTGAACCTTTATTTAAAAGAAAAGGTACATTTTTTTTCATTGAACCGTGGTGTTAGAGACGTAACTAAGGAAGATTTTCGGGTGGAGGTGGGGGAGCTAAGTCCCTCGTTTCAAAAGTCAAATAACAGCTCTCTTAAGGGTGGGTCTTACGTCAAACAAACTATGAAAGCCCTTTGGTAAAAAGTTATCTCTTCCACTCTTCAGTCACAGCATCATAGTCTTCTATTATAAGCTTTTCCCGATCGATATAGTCTTCAGCTATTTTAAGTGAATAAATGTTTTCATTTTCTTTATCCATGTTAATAGAAGTGGGTCGAATAAAGTAAAATCGCCTTTTTCCAAACAGAGGAGTCTTTAAGAGAAAAGTAACCTAAACCAGCTTGGCTTACCCAACCCAACTAGACTCAATTTAATTTAGTCAAAACAATCAAGTTCGCCTAATTATTTTCTTTTTAAGTGCCTTTTTCTTGAACATCTTTTGTTCAATGAAGTTCATTAAGTATATCACTGGTTAAACTATTTGTATTTTCAATGAAAATAAGAGCTTTACTATGGCAATTTTGGGTTTTTAATGTTGGGAAGAATGGTTTGTTCTCAAGTCATCTCAGTTTAAATATATTTAATGAAATTTGAAACTGAATAAGGATGAGGTTTTTTTTTTTTTTTCTTAAAGCCTAGATGTTTCGTTGAATTTTGTTCAATTGAAGCTTAATAAAAAGAAGGAGAGGATTACCTCTCCAAAAGCCTAGTCATCTCAGTTTCACCTTCACCTTCTTGTGGATTTGCTTATTAAACCTTAACAAGATCATTACAATGTACTGCAATAAAAATCATTGTAAAAAAAAATTTATTTCCTTATATTCGTTATGAACGTAAAAGTTTTAATATTCCTAATCGGGTAATAAACTTCTTCAAGGCCAACTGATAAACTATTGTAAATTGGAAAAATAAATATTATAAAATTAAAAATATTGAAATATTTGACAAATCATCATTAAAAAGTTTGATAAATAATAGTGATATCATTTATTTGAATAATTATAAGAGTTTGTTTACAAGACAGGCTTTCTTGAAAGATATATAGTCATATATAGAAGATATGCATCATCTCTTGCAGTTTGACAAGTTTTTATTTATTTATTTATTTATTTATTATTATTATTATTATTATTATTATTATTATTATTATTATTATTATTATTATTATTATTATTATTATTATTATTATTATTATTATTATTATTATTATTATTATTATTATTATTATTATTATTTTTATTATTATTATTACACCGATTAAAAATAATTTGTTTGGATTTTTTTAAGTAATTCTAATTATTATTATTATTTCTAAGTATGTGATTTTTGTATTTAATTAGAAGGTACAGATCACTTGTACAAGTGATGGATCGGATGTTAAATCATAATTCAAATATAAAAGTAGAAAGGAATGTCTCTTGTTGATTCTGGATTCCTTTATATTTTAATGTAAATGAAGCTGACTGATAGTACTAACATAAGCAAAATATTTAATTCCTTTGTAATAATTTTATCCAGAGGCGTGAGCCCGGAGTCTGAACAGGAACCGAAGGAGGAATACCGAGTGGAACTAGAATTACAATTTTTTTTTCACCTTCACACCCCTGCAGTAAACACAAACACATCACAAACTCGATGCAGCAAAAACTTTCCACGTGTAAAATGTACTAAATTAAATAGAAGTGGTCAAATGTAAGATTTTATTAAGAGTTTGAAGCAAAAACAAATATTTTGATTTTTTATTTATTTATTTTTTAAAATCTAATTTTACCTTGGATAATCTTTTTCCTCTCAGGTATCCCATGTCTTTGCCTGAGATTATATATAATTTTTTGAATAAGGTCCTTCAATCTCAATTTACCAGTAAATCAATTCATACAGGTGGAGTTTAAGGCTTTTATATTCATCGATTCTACAGCTTTCAATGATTTTCTAAAATCTCTTTCTAGTTACAGAATGTTGCATTAATCCTTTTGTGTGGTTGATATTTTTATGGACCGTGGTCTTTCAAACTAAATTCTCTAGTTGCATACGTCCTCCATTGAAGGTTCTCTCTTGACTTTCTTAAACCTCACCTTTCCTCCACTAAACCTCACCTCTTATTCTTAACCGAAACTTCGGTTTTCTAACAGCAAACCCTACTCAATTCCCTCTTACTGTTTCTAACAACAGTTTTTAGCTAAAGGCAGTTAATGTACATGTGTTCGCAACTATGTTGCTTGTTCTCGTGTGTCTAATATGGAGTCTTCAAATTTTCTACCTTTTGGCTCAGGCTCTTTTGCCAGTGTCTCCTAAATTCATCCTTTCTTTGTTCATCTTTAGATGTGTCCTCAGACATTACCGCTATGCTCATTCCTTAATGTAGTTTACAGGTAAAGTCTGGGTTACAGTTCTTTAATTTTTGTCATTTGTTTTGATTTATACATTTTGAAACGTCGTACACCAAGGAATGTCGACCTTTGATTTTGGATAAAGTTTAACTTGTTTTTTCTTTTCTCTGCTGAGTGTCGTGAAGATTTTCGCAAAAACTAAATATAAGAGATTAATTCAAATGACTTTTATTCTTAAAATGTCAAAAGAATAATAAACGTAAAAACACTTAAATAAAAATAAAATACCGTCATTAACGATTTGAAGGGTAGCAATAACAATACTGAATATTTCGATATTTTATCAGTTCTTTGTCGACTTTATTCCAAGTACTTTACAGCATTTTGGACGTCTTATTTACTCTATAGGAAAATTTTTTGTTACCAATATTTTAACAGAGGCAATACTTATGTTCTTTTCTTGTTGCTATAGCTTCGGATCAAGATTTTCATTAAAGAATTGGGTTTATCTGGCCAACAGATAACAATTGAGGTTTTGAATTAAGTTAAATGAACTTCTGAGAAGTGGTTAAGTTACATAGTTATCATTATCCTCCCTTTTCCATCTTTCCAGTCACTTTTTCCGATTGTTGAATTCAAAGCAAATTTCGGGTTTTCAGTAAGGAAAAATAAAAAAAAAATCTTATTTTACGAGAGTCACTTTTAGTTCAAAGTAAGTTAGTGTGTGTAAACACTCATTCCTTTACATATTTCAGGTGTGCATTTTATAAGTTTCTAAAAATTTTAAAAACCTTCATCTTAAATTTCATGCTTTGGAATTTTAGCTTTCATATATCTATTACGGGGAATGTAGATTAACTGTTGATTACTTATTAATCACCCAATAAAGTCCTTTATACTAAAATCTTTCATCGAAAACCCCATTACCAGAGTTTCCTAATGCATTGAAGCCCATTATTTCACTCCTCTTCTTCAGGATCTTTCTCTTAAAAGGGGTTCTTATTATATTTTAAAATTATTCTTTTAATAATAGATTTTAAATAAAATTTCATAACTTCCTTCGCCATACAGATCAGATATACAGTTTAACATTTTAATCACAGGATAAAACACATGTATACACCATACATTATACATATATTTATACAATAGCTTATGCTACTAATATGTATACATATATTCCTACCATGATTTATCCCTCTAGAAATATACATATATTTATACTATGGTTTTACTGCATAATATTGTTTTCTCAACTCTCGCATTATTTTCTCAGTCGTAACTCATACATAAGACAATATGAATTTTGTTTGTCTTTCTACTTCTATAACAAATGTTTCCACATAGCAACAAATATTAATTATACTTTTATTTAGTTTTGTTTTTGTTATATACTTTCAGTAAGACGTACTTCAATTCCAGTGTTATTAACAGTTTTACTCCTTACTGAACGATATCCTATGCAATTTTCTTTTATTATCGGACCTGTTGAGCCATTTTGAGAGAGAGAGAGGAGTAGCGGAAAGTTTTTTTTTTTCTTTTTGTTTGTGGAACCGAGTAAAAATAATTCTAATTAGGATCATTATGTAAATGAATTTGAAGAGTTTTTATTTTAATTGTATAAAAACTTTATTAAACTGAATATTTATTCATTTATTTTATTCTCTTATTACTGGATTTATTTCAATGTTATCATTCTCGATCTCGTTTAATATATGGCTTTCACCACACTCTTTTCTCTCTCTCTCTCTCTCTCTCTCTCTCTCTCTCTCTCTCTCTCTCTTCTCTCACTTAATTGTTCCTTCCTTTATGTATATCTCTTATCTCTGTGTCTCTTACTACTCTCTGTATATTCTTTTTTCATATCCCTCCAAATCGCTCTCTTCCATTTCACTTCACCCCCCCCCTCTCTCTCTCTCTCTCTCTCTCTCTCTCTCTCTCTTCTCTCTCTCTCTCTCTCTCTCTCTCTCTCTCTCTCTCTCTCTCTCTCTCTCTCTCTAATTTGCCTTTATCTGAATATCTGTCTCTGACTCTTAATACCTTTTTTATTAATAAGAAGCCTATAAATTATATTTCAGAATCTTTATATAATTTCGTAATGCCCTTACAGAAGATAAGAGAGATAAAGATAAGAGAAGATAATGATAAGAGAAGATAAAGATGAATCTCTTTGCGAGAATATAAAAAATTGAAATTTCTTTTAATTTATAAATAAGTTTGTATAATGGGACTATACTAAAATGAGATTATAAATGATTAGCAACTAAGAATGAAACTGAAAACAAAAAAGTTAGTAAAAATGAGAGGATCTTAAATTAAACATTGGGAATGGATATTTGAAAGAATGAGATCAAATATTTGGGAATTGATTAAAAGGGATGTGAATATGAAAGAGTGGAAGTAAGAAATCTGCGAATAAAATTTACAAGAACATCACTGGAAGGGTAGTAAAGATGGTTCTACCTTTGCAA
>SEYY01017496.1:0-12833 GCA_009176605.1 Armadillidium nasatum
TGAAATAATAGTTATGAGATAAAATAGGAGATTTATTGAAAGAAAGTTTAATTAACTTTTGGAGTAAGTTTCACGCAATATCTTAACTTATATTAATATATTACTATAGTTAAAAATTAAAAATCTAAAAATATTCAGTTTGTTTTACAATTTATTTGTGCATTAAAATTGATTAAATTACAAACTTTAGAGTTAAAAATATTTAAATATATTAAGATTTATGATCTTACTTGACATAGGAACACTAGTAGAAGATGAAACAGATTCAGTTGAACCTAATCGGAAAATAATACTCTATGTTAATTTTGTGGTCATTTTGAAATATACTACAGTATATTAAATGAAAAAGGTAAAACAAATATTTAGAAAATTTATTTTATGAACATGAAAGGAAAAATCTATTAAATTAAACTTTGAGTGCAAGTTTTACATAATTCCTTAACTTAAATTAATATATTATATAGTTAAAAACTAAAAATTTAAAAACATTAAGTTGTTTTAAAAAAATATTTGATATGGAAAATTGTTTTATTAAAAACTTCAGAGTTAAAATATTTAATAACATTAAAATTTAAGAATTTACTTAAAGAAGAAAGACTAATAGGTGAAGAGAATTCAGTTGATTCAGTTGAATCTAATTAGAAAATAAAACACAAAATTAATTTGTTTGAATAGAAAAATGAAATTTTAAATCTTATAAAACTATAAATAAAAATGGAAATAATAGTTATGAGATAAGATAAGAGAATTATTGAAAAAAAGTTTAATTTAGTTTTGTTATTTTGAAATATACTACAGTATATTAAATGAAAAAGGTAAAACAAATATTTAGAATATTTATTTTATGAACATGAAATGGAAAAATCTATTAAATTAAACTTTTGAGTGTAAGTTTTACATAATTCCTTAACTTAAATTAATATATATAGTTAAAAAAAAATTTAAAAACATTAAGTTGTTAAAAAAATATTTGATATGGAAAATTGTTTTATTAAAAACTTTAGAGTTAAAATATTTAATTATATTAAAATTTAAGAACTTACTTAACGAAGAAAGACTAATAGGTGAAGAGAATTCAGTTGATTCAGTTGAATCTAATTAGAAAATAAAACTCAAAATTAATTTGTTTGAATAGAAAAATGAAATTTTAAATCTTATAAAACTATAAATAAAAATGGAAATAATAGTTATGAGATAAGATAAGAGAATTATTGAAAAAAAGTTTAATTTAGTTTTGTTATTTTGAAATATACTACAGTATATTAAATGAAAAAGGTAAAACAAATATTTAGAATATTTATTTTATGAACATGAAATGGAAAAAATCTATTAAATTAAACTTTTGGTGTAAGTTTTAAATAATTCCTTAACTTAAATTAATATATTATATAGTTAAAAACTAAAAATTTAAAAACATTAAGTTTGTTTAAAAAAATTGTTTTTTGAAAAACTTTAGAGTTAAAATATTTAATTATATTAAAATTTAAGATCTTACTTGACGAAGAAAGACTAGTAGGTGAAGAGAATTCAGTTGATTCAGTTGAATCTAATTAGAAAATAATAACACAAAGTTAATTTGTTTGAATAGAAAAATGAAATTTTAAATCTTATAAAACTATAAATAAAAATGGAAATAATAGTTATGAGATAAGAGAATTATTGAAAAAAAGATTAATTTAGTTTTGTTATTTTGAAATATACTACAGTATATTAAATGAAAAAGGTAAAACAAATATTTAGAATATTTATTTTATGAACATGAAATGGAAAAATCTATTAAATTAAACTTTTGGTGTAAGTTTTACATAATTCCTTAACTTAAATTAATATATTATAATAGTTAAAAACTAAAAATTTAAAAACATTAAGTTGTTTAAAAAAATATTTGATATGGAAAATTGTTTTATTAAAAACTTTAGAGTTAAAATATTTAATTATATTAAAATTTAAGATCTTACATGACGAAAAAAGACTAGTAGGTGAAGAGAATTCAGTTGATTCAGTTGAATCTAGTTAGAAAATAAAACTCAAAATTAATTTGTTTGAATAGAAAAATGAAATTTTAAATCTTATAAAACTATAAATAAAAATGGAAATAATAGTTATGAGATAAGATAAGAGAATTATTGAAAAAAAGTTTAATTTAGTTTTGTTATTTTGAAATATACTACAGTATATTAAATGAAAAAGGTAAAACAAATATTTAGAATATTTATTTTATGAACATGAAATGGAAAAATCTATTAAATTAAACTTTTGGTGTAAGTTTTACATAATTCCTTAACTTAAATTAATATATTATATAGTTAAAAACTAAAAATTTAAAAACATTAAGTTGGTTTAAAAAATTTTTTGATTGGAGTTAAAATATTTAATTATATTAAAATTTAAGATCTTACTTGACGAAGAAAGACTAATAGGTGAAGAGAATTCAGTTGATTCAGTTGAATCTAATTAGAAAATAATAACACAAAGTTAATTTGTTTGAATAGAAAAATGAAATTTTAAATCTTATAAAACTATAAATAAAAATGGAAATAATAGTTATGAGATAAGATAAGAGAATTATTGAAAAAAAGATTAATTTAGTTTTGTTATTTTGAAATATAATACAGTATATTAAATGAAAAAGGTAAAACAAATATTTAGAATATTTATTTTATGAACATGAAAGGAAAAAATCTATTAAATTAAACTTTTGAGTGCAAGTTTTACATAATTCCTTAACTTAAATTAATATATTATATAGTTAAAAACTAAAAATTTAAAAACATTAAGTTGTTTTAAAAAATATTTGATATGGAAAATTGTTTTAATTAATTACAAACTTTAGAGTTAAAAATATTTAATTATATTAAAATTTAAGATCTTACATGACGAAGAAAGACTAGTAGGTGAAGAGAATTCAGTTGATTCAGTTGAATCTAATTAGAAAATAATACAAAAAAATTAATTTGTTTGAATAGAAAATGAAATTTTAAATCTTATAAAACTATAAATAAAAATGGAAATAATAGTTATGAGATAAGATAAGAGAATTATTGAAAAAAGTTTAATTTAATTTTGTTATTTTGAAATATACTACAGTATATTGAAAAAGGAAAACATATATTTAAGAATATTTTTAAATGAACATGAAATGAAAAATCTAAATAATTAAACTTTTGAAGGACTTTTTACAAATTCTTTAACTTAAAATTAATTATTATAATTAAAAATTAAAAATTTAAAAAATTTAAATTATGTTCGTTTTAAAAGTTATTGGGGAAAGGAAAATTATTTTAATTACAAAACTTTAGAGTTAAAAAATATTGAAATAATATAAAATTTAAGATCTTAAGATTTAAGGAAACATTAGGAGATGAAGAGAATTCAGATTCAGTTGAATCTAATTAGAAAATAATACTCTACGTTAATTTTGTTGAAAAGAAAATGAAATTTTAAAATCTTAGAAAAATATAAATAAATAAATTTGGAAATAATAGTTTATGAGATAAGATGAGATTTATTGAAAAAAAGTTTAATTTAGATTTGTTGTTTTGAAAATATACTACAGTATATTAAATGAAAAAGGTAAAACAAATATTTAGAATATTTATTTTATGAACATGAAATGGAAAAATCTATTAAATTAAAGTTTTGGTGTAAGTTTTAAATAATTCCTTAACTTAAATTAATATATTATATAGTTAAAAACTAAAAATTTAAAAACATTAAGTTAAATTAAAAAGTTATTTGATAATTAAAATTGTTTTATGTACAAAGTTTAGAGTTAAAATATTTAATAATATTAAAATTTAAGATCTTACATGACGAAGAAAGACTAGTAGGTGAAGAGAATTCAGTTGATTCAGTTGAATCTAATTAGAAAATAATACACAAAGTTAATTTGTTTGAATAGAAAAATGAAATTTTAAATCTTATAAAACTATAAATAAAAATGGAAATAATAGTTATGATATAAGATAAGGGAATTATTGCAAAATTTTTTAATTAATTTTGTTATTTTGAAATATACTACAGTATATTAAATGAAAAAGGTAAAACAAATATTTAGAATATTTATTTTATGAACATGAAATGGAAAAATCTATTAAATTAAACTTTGAGTGCAAGTTTTACATAATTCCTTAACTTAAATTAATATATTATATAGTTAAAAACTAAAAATTTAAAAACATTAAGTTGTTTTAAAAAAAAAAATATTTGATATGGAAAATTGTTTTATTTAAAAACTTTAGAGTTAAAATATTTAATTATATTAAAATTTAAGAACTTACTTAACGAAGAAAGACTAATAGGTGAAGAGAATTCAGTTGATTCAGTTGAATCTAATTAGAAAATAAAACTCAAAATTAAATTGTTTGAATAGTAAAATGAAATTTTAAATCTTATAAAACTATAAATAAAAATGAAAATAATAGTTATGAGATAAGATAAGAGAATTATTGAATGAAAGTTTAATTTTGTTTTCTTATTTTGAAATATACTACCGTATATTGGAGGGAAATCATATATTAAAGAATATTTTTTAAATGAGCATGAAATGAAAAATCTTGAACATAGTAAACTTTTGAAGGACGTTTTACACAATATTTTAACTTAAAATAATATATCGCATAATAATAAATTAATAATAATTAAGTTGTTTTAAAAGTTATTTGGGCAGGAAAATTATTTTATTACAAGCTTTAGAGTTAAAAAATATTGAAATAATATAAAATTTAAGATCTAAGATTTATGAAACATTAGGAGATGATGAGAATGATTCAGATGAACCTAATAAGAAAATAATACTGTACGTTAATTTTGTTGAAAAGAGAAATGAAATTTTAAAATCATAGAAAAATATAAATTAATAAATTTGGAAATAATAGTTTAGAGATATGTGTGTCAGATTTATCAACAGAAAGTTTAATTTAGATTTGTTGTTTTGAAAATATCTACAGTATATTAAATGAAAAAGGTAAATGAAATATTTTAGAATATTCACTTTATGAACATGAAATGAAAAAATCTATTAAATTAAAGTTTTGGTGTAAGTTTTAAATAATTCCTTAACTTAAATTAATATATTACATAGTTAAAAACTAAAAATTTAAAAACATTAAGTTTGTTTAAAAAGTTTTTTGATTGGAGTTAAAATATTTAATTATATTAAAATTTAAGATCTTACTTGACGAAGAAAGACTAATAGGTGAAGAGAATTCTGTTGATTCAGTTGAATCTAATCAGAAAATAATACACAAAGTTAATTTGTTTGAATAGAAAAATGAAATTTTGAAACATAAAACTATAAATAAAAATGGAAATAATAGTTATAAGATAAGAGAATTATTGAAAAAAAACATAATTCCTTAATTTAAATTAATATATAATATAATTAAAATCTAAAAATTTAAAAACATTAAGTTAAATTAAAAAGTTATTTGATAAGGAAAATGGTTTTAATTACAAACTTTAGAGTTAAAATATTTAATTATATTCAAATTTAAGATTTTACTTGACGAAGAAAGACTAATAGGTGAAGAGAATTCATTTGATTCAGTTGAATCTAATTAGAAAATAATACACAAAGTTAATTTGTTTGAGTAGAAAAATTAAATTTTGAAACTTATAAAACTATAAATAAAAATGGAAATAATAGTTATGAGATAAGATAAGAGAATTATTGAAAAAAAGTTTAATTTAGTTTTGTTATTTTGAAATATACATTTAAAATCCACATATTTTAAAAATGTAAGGGAAAATAATTTTTGATCTTACTTTGCTCTGTTCCATTATTCGTTACAGTGGAAAACTCTGATGTACCTGAAGAGAAAAAATTTAAGCGACATTAAATATAATATTAATATATATATATATATATATATATATATATATATATATATATATATATATATATATATATATATATATATATATATATATATATATATATATATATATATATATATATATATTATTTTTATCAAACTTCTTTGATATAGGACAAAAATGATTTTTGTCTTTCTTTATTTATATAATAAGTCGCATGGTGGTTACTCAAAACAGTCTATCACTGACTTTTCATACTCTTGTTTTTAATTGTCTTATATATATATATATATATATATATATATATATATATATATATATATATATATATATATATATATATATATATATATATATATATATATATATATATATATATATATATATATATATATACATAAAAATGTTTTGAAATAAGCAAATAATGTTTTTTTGTTAATTTAACCTGTCTATGTCTGTGATGGTTGATGTTGAAATAGATTTTTATGAAGCGACTAAAAAAACTATAGAAATAGTCATGTTGAAAAGTTTTAGTTTATCATAGATAAAGGAGTCTTATAAAACGTTATATTATTTAATATTGTTAAGAAGAGAATTTAAAAATCTGATACCTATATGCAGATAAATTGCGTTGATGATTGGAGTCATTTTGCTAGCATATTATACCAATATGTTAGAATTAATTATGAAAGTTAAACAGTTATACTGTATAAATAAGGAAGTAAATGTTCAAAATAATTGTTATCTTCTAATTATTTAAATTTCTTAAAAGTGATAATAATAAGAATCTTAAATACTAAACATATAAATAGATACTTTGAAATTATGATGACCGAAATACTTTTTAGATTTTTTTTTTTTTTTTTTTTTTTTTTTTTTTTTTTTTTTTGCATTTACGGTGATTCACATCAATAGATGGAAGGTGGCATTATTACAATGAAATTCCACCAAATACATATAGGGCCGTAAGCAGCTCGTTTACATGATATCGAGGAGACAATATGGAGAATGACACAAACACCGCACACCATAGTTAAAGACGTTGCAGTTTCCATAGGAGGGATGCCATAACTACAGTTTTGCAAAAATGGAATGCATCCCTAGCGAGTTCTTCGCATGTGATTTCAGCACGACGGAGTCCCACCCCATCAAAACAGGCGCTTGACCCTCTGGTTGAATACCAAATAGCCACGGAATTGGATAGAAATCAATGTCCCCCCTCCCTAGCCACCCAGGTCCCCAGACCTCAATCCTTGTGACTTTTATTTATGGAGTCATCTAAAGCAACAAGTATATGGGGAGGAAACTACTGACAGGCAACATTTAATGCAGAGGATCGAGAAAGGAACAACATGTATGAACCTCAGGCAGTGGCAGACGAGTATGGTCCGCTGGCGTGAGTTATATATTTAGAATGGCGACTTATATTTTGAACACTTTTTGTATTGGCATCCTCCTTATGTTGCCTGTTACGCAAAAAAATAAACTGAGGAGTTTGGTGTTTGTTTCAATCCTAGATTGTCTCCTCGATATCACGTAAACTAGTGGCTTACTGCACTATATGTATTCAATGAAATTTCATAGTGATGATGTCTCTTTCCATCTGTTTAAACATTGATGTCAATCACCATGTATATTGCTATTAAATCATCAAATATAATAGAAATATTTTTAAAAACGTATATTAGTTTTAGCATCTGTTAAATTTTGCCAAATAATTTTGATGCATTATTGTCATGTTAACATACTGGAATTTTTTTTACACATTTAAGAAAATAAAACTACTCAGTACTCTTTAGAAGTATAAATTTTTTTTTAAAAAAATTGAAGTGAAATGTTTCATTTAGGAATATTCGAAAGATAATTAGTTTATATTTTTATGAAAAGAAACACTCAAAATCTTAAGATGTTATATAAATGATCACTGAATGCTATATGAAGGAGCCTCACTTAATCTTTAATCCTTGGGAAAATAATCTAAAAACCAAAGAATTAAAAATTAAAATATTTTAAAATGGATATGACATTTGCTACAAAAAATGTAATTTAATAATTATTTGCTCTTACTTGGCTCTTTTTCATTACACATTACTGTTGAAAAGGAAATATTAAATTACTGAAATTATTAATTATTTAAAGAGTATTTAACATTTTTTGCTAAAATTATCATTTAAATAAATTGAACTTTCCAAGGACATTTAACTTTTTATTATATTCTTCATTAATGGTGGCTATTGGGTATTGAAAAAAATAAACAAACAAATCTTTTGATGATTTCATAAAACAGTCCATCACTAACTTCTCATACTCTTCTTTATAATATATATATATATATATATATATATATATATATATATATATATATATATATATATATATATATATATATATATATATATATATATATATATATATATATATATATATACAATGCACTATATCCCGCATGATATATATATATATATATATATATATATATATATATATATATATATATATATATATATATATATATATATATATATATATATATATATATATATATATATATATATATATATATATATATATATATATATATATATATATATATATATATATATATATATATATATATATATATATATATATATATATATATATATATATATATATATATATATATATATATATATATATATATATATATATATATATATATATATATATATATATATATATATATATATATATATATATATATATATATATCCTTCTTAATGATGGCTATATGATACTTGAAAAACAAAACAAAAAAAACAAAAAATGAGTTCTCTTGCAGAAGATAGGAGTAAAATATAAAATAAAAAATAGAAACTTTTGGTAGAGGGTCATAGAACATTATTTCCTTTCTAAAAAGTTATTAATGAATAATTTTTTAGGAAGCAAGGAATATTTTGTGCTGTAATGTTAGATAATTTTTAAAAAAATTTGGGAAAATATTTATGAATTTATTATTTAAAAAAAATTAAATAGCATTTAATTAAAAGAAGTTGAATTTTCAAAATTAATTTTTGAAGATAATCAACATAATAAAAGGAATTAAATTTCTTTTATATTTATTTATTTTTTTTAAAATTTAATTTTTAATTTTTTTTTTTTTTTTTTTTTTTTTTTTTTTTTTTTTTTTTTTTTTTTTTTTTTTTTTTTTTTTTTTTTTTTTTTTTTTTTTTTTTTTTATAAACTTTAATTATTAACTTTGATATTATTAACTTATTTCTAAAATCTTTAAAAAAAACACCTTCGTTAAAAGTGGAA
The DNA here is from genome assembly GCA_009176605.1 of Armadillidium nasatum. NCBI lineage: Eukaryota > Metazoa > Arthropoda > Malacostraca > Isopoda > Armadillidiidae > Armadillidium > Armadillidium nasatum. The sequence continues at coordinate 9,115 of SEYY01017496.1, forward strand.
AACTTGTTGAATTTACATTTGGATTTTATTGAGGTATCTGATGAGAAGCTAAAAATTAATTTTTTAAAAGAATAAATATAAATCAAATCTTTTTAAATTATTTGTTGAGCTTTTCACGTATATAAAAAAATTAATATTAAGTTTAATTTACATCAACCTTTCAGCAAATTAGCATTAAAATTTTTTATTCTGTGAAATTTATATATATGGATATTTAAAATTTATATTATGAAAAAAATATAAACTAGAAGCATTAAAATATTTCAAATGTATTCTAGTTTATTTTGCTATTTCATTTTATAACGAAAGTTGTAAAATTTAGAATTAAAACAAAAATTACATTTAGGATTACGAATATTCGTAAGAGAATAATCAAAATATATTTTAACTTTTAAAGAAAATATTCTTCATTAAATTAAGTGCTGTTTTAGCAGTAAAGAAAACATGTTGAAAAAGGACTTTTAATGAAGGATTAATAAAACATTTGATTTAATTTTAAAATTTGGTCTATCTCTGTAGATGATGAGAAGCTAAAGCATAATTTTAAAGACAACTTTAAATATAATAATTTTAATTGCCATTAAAAAAATGACTATATTAAAGATATTATTTGATTCGCATAATAAAAAAAATAATAATAAAATTAAATTTTTAAAATGTGCTCCTACACAATTAAATTTCCTTTTTTTTCTTGCTGACGTGTCTGTTACGTTATAAAGGAAAAAATTTTTTGGGCTTAACTTTTTTTATGTTAAACTTAAAATTTACTTTTGTCATTTTTGGTTAGAGTTTATGAGAAATAATATGAATTACATAAAGAGGAATTTAAAAATATATTTAAATTTTAAAAGTTATTTTTAAGTTATCAAAATTAAAAAATTTCTTGATTTCAATACAAAGCATAAATAATCTTTAAACTGCTAAAGTTTATATTACACTTACTGGACACATTTTCAGTTGTCGTTTTCTTTGAAGTTGTTTTTTTGGATGTTGTAGGTGTTGAAGTTGATGAAGTCGTTGAAGTCGATGAAGTCGTTGTAGTCGTTGGAATCGCTGAAGTAGATTCTGTGGTAAATGTGGATAAATCAAAAACGAATATTGTGTTATATGAATGATTTCTTGAGTATGTTTTATCTGAGGTATTTGGAGTTTCGAAAATAATCTCTTAGCTACAGACTCTCGTAAAAGAGGTAATATACCAGCACTTTCTTATATCAATATTAATTTTAATTATATGATTCAACTGAAAAACATATAGGCTCTTGATAATTTATGGTATATATATATATATATATATATATATATATATATATATATATATATATATATATATATATATATATATATATATATATATATATATATATATATATATATATATATATATATATATATATATATATATATATATATATATATATATATATATATATATATATATATATATATATATATATATATATATATATATATATATATATATATATATATGTTCGTAAGTTTGTTGGTATTCGTATGGTTTGGCACAAATTAGGTGGAATGCAGCCTATGCAGTACAGAATCACGTGTCCAGCAAATGGAGATAATGATTCCAAGCCAATACTGCCCAATCCCTTTTTTACCGGAGGCTATTGAATGCACCATACTACCTGGAACGCATACTACAGGACCATGTTATGCCTTTCGCCCAGTTCATAATTACCCATTTTCACCTAATTAAAGATGATGCCCTTCCACACATTGAAAGTACAATTATTGAATACCTACGTATGGTCGATATTCAGGTGATGAAGCAGAGATCGCGATGCTTGATTTCAACCACAAACATCAGTCTCAAGAAGGAAGTTCGACGATCTGTGCCTGCATCAGCTGACATCTACCCCAGCTGAAACGTGCCGTGATTACAGTATGGGTTAACATACCCTAAAAATATATCCATAACCTCATTTTGAGTTTACTTCGACGTAAGCAGCGAATTTATTGCTTGCACATAAGATTTAAAGGTCTGTGATTGGTTGGAGCGTCGTACACCAGTTACACTTCCCATTTAGCAATGTATGTGTTGTACTGTCCAGAAACAAATGAATTGTACATGACTTTCTCTATCTCCCTCGTAATCCTTTTTTTAGAAAATGGCACCTGTACTTACACTCTATTGTGTAATAACCCTATGGTACTATTACACAAACCCTAGCGACAGTGAATCATGTTATATTTCATACGTGGTGTGAAAATATTGAACAAGAGTTTTTATAATGTTAAATTAAAGAAGTGATTAAAAAATAATATTCAAAAGTTATTTTCTTTTGCTATTTTAATAATTAAAAGTCATAAAGTTACGCTATCTTTGCTTTTAATTAGATCTTCATTACTAAATGTATCTGGATTCAAAGTTTATGTGACTAAATATTAAAATTTGTTTTCTATTAAAGCCTTTTTTCCCTTCATCTACAACACGAAAGGGATTTTTAAGGAGTGTAGCCTTCTCCATTTTATGCAGAAATTGTTTTATTGTCGTTTTTTTCCTTTTTTTGTTTTAATTTTTGAGCGATTGCCGATCTTCAGAAAAAGATTATTCATATATTAACATAGCAAATAAACCTCGAGTATACAAAATATCAAGATCAATTTATTACATGCAGCTAAGAAATGCATTATATATATATATATATATATATATATATATATATATATATATATATATATATATATATATATATATATATATATATATATATATATATATATATATATATATATATATATATATATATATATATTATATATATATATATATATATATATATAAATATATATATACATATATATATATATATATATATATATATATATATATATATATATATATATATATATATATATATATATATATATATATTATATATATATATATATATATATATATATATATATATATATTATAATATATATTTTATATATATAATATATATAATATAATATATATATATATATATATATATATATATATATATATATATATATATATATATATATTATATATATATATATATATATATATATATATATATATATATAATATATATATATATATATATATAATATATATATATATATATATATATATAATATATAATATATATATATATATATATATATATATATATATATATTTAGTATATATAATATATATAATATATATATATATATATATATATATATATATATATATATATATATATATATATATATATATATATATATATATATTATATATGTATATATTAATATATATATATATATATATATAATATATATATATATGATATATATATATATATATATATATAATATATTATTATATATATATATATATATATATATTATATATAATATATATAATATATATAATAAATATTATATATATATATATATATATATATATATATATATATATATATATATATATATTATATATATATATATATTATATATATATATATATATATATATATATATATATATATACATATATATATATATATATATATATATATATATATAATATATATATATATATATATATATATATATATATATATATATATATATATATATATATATATATATATATATATATATATATATATATATATATATATATATATATATATATATATATATATATATATATATATATATATATATATATATATATA
>SEYY01017497.1:0-10799 GCA_009176605.1 Armadillidium nasatum
CTCGGCCGGTAGGGAGTTTGGTGCGCCTCTCTCAGCAAAACCACACGTGAGAGCGGCATCCGCCAGCGGTTTAGTGGTTTTTCGCAGAGAGTTCCCTCACCGAGCGAGCGTAGGCGAGGGGGTGAAGCTAAGAAGAACACCCTAAGTCCAGCGACCGCTGTCCAGAGACGAAGACGACGAGGACAGTAAGGGTTGAGCGAACGGTCGAGGCCTAAGAACAGCAGCCGTCGCAAGCACCCTCGGTTCGTATTAGGACTTAGCGCCCACGCCAGTGACTCGGCCGGTAGGGAGTTTGGTGCGCCTCTCTCAGCAAAACCACACGTGAGAGCGGCATCCGCCAGCGGTTTAGTGTTTTTTTCGCAGGGAGTTCCCTCACCGAGCGAGCGTAGGCGAGGGGGTGAAGCTAAGAAGAACACCCTAAGTCCAGCGACCGCTGTCCAGAGACGAAGACGACGAGGACAGTAAGGGTTGAGCGAACGGTCGAGGCCTAAGAACAGCAGCCGTCGCAAGCACCCTCGGTTCGTATTAGGACTTAGCGCCCACGCCAGTGACTCGGCCGGTAGGGAGTTTGGTGCGCCTCTCTCAGCAAAACCACACGTGAGAGCGGCATCCGCAAGCGGTTTAGTGTTTTTTCGCAGGGAGTTCCCTCACCGAGTGAGCGTAGGCGAGGGGGTGAAGCTAAGAAGAACACCCTAAGTCCAGCGACCGCTGTCCAGAGACGAAGACGACGAGGACAGTAAGGGTTGAGCGAACGGTCGAGGCCTAAGAACAGCAGCCGTCGCAAGCACCCTCGGTTCGTATTAGGACTTAGCGCCTACGCCAGTGACTCGGCCGGTAGGGAGTTTGGTGCGCTTACTCTCGTAGCGAAATCCCACGCGAGCGCGACAACCGCCAGCGACTTAGCCTTAAGAACTTGGTTTTTCGTAGAGAGTGCCCTCACCGAGCGAGCGTAGGCGAGGGGGTTAAGCAAAGAAGAACACCCTAAGTCCAGCGACCGCTGTCCAGAGACGAAGAAGACGAGGACAGTAAGGGTTGAGCGAACGGTCGAGGCCTAAGAACAGCAGCCGTCGCAAAGCACCCTCGGTTCGGATTAGGATTAGGTTGCTGATCCTCGCGGCTAGGACTAGCGTCCGAGGTGTTAAAGTGTCCAAAGCCCCCTAGCGAGCGACTCGAAAGGTAACTTTCGGCTGAGAAACCTCGGAACTAGCCCCCCTCTCTCGGGAGTTCATAAAGTTCGAAAAGCTTCGGAACTCGACGCTCTCTAGTGGGAAGGCTTGGTCCGAAACGCGTCCTCGTTACTTAGTACGAGTGGCGATTAGTGCCAGGTTTTCCCTAAGGTCGGTTTCGGAGGGATTTCTGAGGAGGATGGGACTTCGGGACGCATCTAAGAGAAGAGCTAAAGTGCGTACCGCGTCCGCATGCCTCGTAGCGCATGGTCGAGTTTCGTTGAGAGTGACCTCACCGACGGAGCGTTGGCGAGGGGGTGAAGCTAAGAAGAACACCCTAAGTCCAGCGACCGCTGTCCAGAGACGAAGACGACGAGGACAGTAAGGGTTGAGCGAACGGTCGAGGCCTAAGAACAGCAGCCGTCGCAAGCACCCTCGGTTCGTATTAGGACTTAGCGCCCACGCCAGTGACTCGGCCGGTAGGGAGTTTGGTGCGCCTCTCTCAGCAAAACCACACGTGAGAGCGGCATCCGCCAGCGGTTTAGTGTTTTTTCGCAGGGAGTTCCCTCACCGAGCGAGCGTAGGCGAGGGGGTGAAGCTAAGAAGAACACCCTAAGTCCAGCGACCGCTGTCCAGAGACGAAGACGACGAGGACAGTAAGGGTTGAGCGAACGGTCGAGGCCTAAGAACAGCAGCCGTCGCAAGCACCCTCGGTTCGTATTAGGACTTAGCGCCCACGCCAGTGACTCGGCCGGTAGGGAGTTTGGTGCGCCTCTCTCAGCAAAACCACACGTGAGAGCGGCATCCGCCAGCGGTTTAGTGTTTTTTCGCAGGGAGTTCCCTCACCGAGCGAGCGTAGGCGAGGGGGTGAAGCTAAGAAGAACACCCTAAGTCCAGCGACCGCTGTCCAGAGACGAAGACGACGAGGACAGTAAGGGTTGAGCGAACGGTCGAGGCCTAAGAACAGCAGCCGTCGCAAGCACCCTCGGTTCGGATTAGGACTTAGCGCCCACGCCAGTGACTCGGCCGGTAGGGAGTTTGGTGCGCCTCTCTCAGCAAAACCACACGTGAGAGCGGCATCCGCCAGCGGTTTAGTGTTTTTTCGCAGGGAGTTCCCTCACCGAGCGAGCGTAGGCGAGGGGGTGAAGCTAAGAAGAACACCCTAAGTCCAGCGACCGCTGTCCAGAGACGAAGACGACGAGGACAGTAAGGGTTGAGCGAACGGTCGAGGCCTAAGAACAGCAGCCGTCGCAAGCACCCTCGGTTCGGATTAGGACTTAGCGCCCACGCCAGTGACTCGGCCGGTAGGGAGTTTGGTGCGCTTCTCTCAGCAAAACCACACGTGAGAGCGGCATCCGCCAGCGGTTTAGTGGTTTTTCGCAGGGAGTTCCCTCACCGAGCGAGCGTAGGCGAGGGGGTGAAGCTAAGAAGAACACCCTAAGTCCAGCGACCGCTGTCCAGAGACGAAGACGACGAGGACAGTAAGGGTTGAGCGAACGGTCGAGGCCTAAGAACAGCAGCCGTCGCAAGCACCCTCGGTTCGGATTAGGACTTAGCGCCCACGCCAGTGACTCGGCCGGTAGGGAGTTTGGTGCGCCTCTCTCAGCAAAACCACACGTGAGAGCGGCATCCGCCAGCGGTTTAGTGTTTTTTTCGCAGGGAGTTCCCTCACCGAGCGAGCGTAGGCGAGGGGGTGAAGCTAAGAAGAACACCCTAAGTCCAGCGACCGCTGTCCAGAGACGAAGACGACGAGGACAGTAAGGGTTGAGCGAACGGTCGAGGCCTAAGAACAGCAGCCGTCGCAAGCACCCTCGGTTCGTATTAGGACTTAGCGCCCACGCCAGTGACTCGGCCGGTAGGGAGTTTGGTGCGCCTCTCTCAGCAAAACCACACGTGAGAGCGGCATCCGCCAGCGGTTTAGTGTTTTTTCGCAGGGAGTTCCCTCACCGAGCGAGCGTAGGCGAGGGGGTGAAGCTAAGAAGAACACCCTAAGTCCAGCGACCGCTGTCCAGAGACGAAGACGACGAGGACAGTAAGGGTTGAGCGAACGGTCGAGGCCTAAGAACAGCAGCCGTCGCAAGCACCCTCGGTTCGGATTAGGACTTAGCGCCCACGCCAGTGACTCGGCCGGTAGGGAGTTTGGTGCGCCTTCTCTCAGCAAAACCACACACGTGAGAGCGGCATCCGCCAGCGGTTTAGTGTTTTTTCGCAGGGAGTTCCCTCACCGAGCGAGCGTAGGCGAGGGGGTGAAGCTAAGAAGAACACCCTAAGTCCAGCGACCGCTGTCCAGAGACGAAGACGACGAGGACAGTAAGGGTTGAGCGAACGGTCGAGGCCTAAGAACAGCAGCCGTCGCAAGCACCCTCGGTTCGGATTAGGACTTAGCGCCCACGCCAGTGACTCGGCCGGTAGGGAGTTTGGTGCGCTTCTCTCAGCAAAACCACACGTGAGAGCGGCATCCGCCAGCGGTTTAGTGTTTTTTCGCAGGGAGTTCCCTCACCGAGCGAGCGTAGGCGAGGGGGTGAAGCTAAGAAGAACACCCTAAGTCCAGCGACCGCTGTCCAGAGACGAAGACGACGAGGACAGTAAGGGTTGAGCGAACGGTCGAGGCCTAAGAACAGCAGCCGTCGCAAGCACCCTCGGTTCGTATTAGGACTTAGCGCCCACGCCAGTGACTCGGCCGGTAGGGAGTTTGGTGCGCCTCTCTCAGCAAAACCACACGTGAGAGCGGCATCCGCCAGCGGTTTAGTGGTTTTTCGCAGGGAGTTCCCTCACCGAGCGAGCGTAGGCGAGGGGGTGAAGCTAAGAAGAACACCCTAAGTCCAGCGACCGCTGTCCAGAGACGAAGACGACGAGGACAGTAAGGGTTGAGCGAACGGTCGAGGCCTAAGAACAGCAGCCGTCGCAAGCACCCTCGGTTCGGATTAGGACTTAGCGCCCACGCCAGTGACTCGGCCGGTAGGGAGTTTGGTGCGCCTTCTCTCAGCAAAACCACACGTGAGAGCGGCATCCGCCAGCGGTTTAGTGTTTTTTCGCAGGGAGTTCCCTCACCGAGCGAGCGTAGGCGAGGGGGTGAAGCTAAGAAGAACACCCTAAGTCCAGCGACCGCTGTCCAGAGACGAAGACGACGAGGACAGTAAGGGTTGAGCGAACGGTCGAGGCCTAAGAACAGCAGCCGTCGCAAGCACCCTCGGTTCGTATTAGGACTTAGCGCCCACGCCAGTGACTCGGCCGGTAGGGAGTTTGGTGCGCTTCTCTCAGCAAAACCACACGTGAGAGCGGCATCCGCCAGCGGTTTAGTGGTTTTTCGCAGGGAGTTCCCTCACCGAGCGAGCGTAGGCGAGGGGGTGAAGCTAAGAAGAACACCCTAAGTCCAGCGACCGCTGTCCAGAGACGAAGACGACGAGGACAGTAAGGGTTGAGCGAACGGTCGAGGCCTAAGAACAGCAGCCGTCGCAAGCACCCTCGGTTCGTATTAGGACTTAGCGCCCACGCCAGTGACTCGGCCGGTAGGGAGTTTGGTGCGCTTCTCTCTCAGCAAAACCACACGTGAGAGCGGCATCCGCCAGCGGTTTAGTGTTTTTTCGCAGGGAGTTCCCTCACCGAGCGAGCGTAGGCGAGGGGGTGAAGCTAAGAAGAACACCCTAAGTCCAGCGACCGCTGTCCAGAGACGAAGACGACGAGGACAGTAAGGGTTGAGCGAACGGTCGAGGCCTAAGAACAGCAGCCGTCGCAAGCACCCTCGGTTCGGATTAGGACTTAGCGCCCACGCCAGTGACTCGGCCGGTAGGGAGTTTGGTGCGCTTCTCTCAGCAAAACCACACGTGAGAGCGGCATCCGCCAGCGGTTTAGTGTTTTTTCGCAGGGAGTTCCCTCACCGAGCGAGCGTAGGCGAGGGGGTGAAGCTAAGAAGAACACCCTAAGTCCAGCGACCGCTGTCCAGAGACGAAGACGACGAGGACAGTAAGGGTTGAGCGAACGGTCGAGGCCTAAGAACAGCAGCCGTCGCAAGCACCCTCGGTTCGGATTAGGACTTAGCGCCCACGCCAGTGACTCGGCCGGTAGGGAGTTTGGTGCGCTTCTCTCAGCAAAACCACACGTGAGAGCGGCATCCGCCAGCGGTTTAGTGTTTTTTCGCAGGGAGTTCCCTCACCGAGCGAGCGTAGGCGAGGGGGTGAAGCTAAGAAGAACACCCTAAGTCCAGCGACCGCTGTCCAGAGACGAAGACGACGAGGACAGTAAGGGTTGAGCGAACGGTCGAGGCCTAAGAACAGCAGCCGTCGCAAGCACCCTCGGTTCGTATTAGGACTTAGCGCCCACGCCAGTGACTCGGCCGGTAGGGAGTTTGGTGCGCTCTCTCAGCAAAACCACACGTGAGAGCGGCATCCGCCAGCGGTTTAGTGGTTTTTCGCAGGGAGTTCCCTCACCGAGCGAGCGTAGGCGAGGGGGTGAAGCTAAGAAGAACACCCTAAGTCCAGCGACCGCTGTCCAGAGACGAAGACGACGAGGACAGTAAGGGTTGAGCGAACGGTCGAGGCCTAAGAACAGCAGCCGTCGCAAGCACCCTCGGTTCGGATTAGGACTTAGCGCCCACGCCAGTGACTCGGCCGGTAGGGAGTTTGGTGCGCTTCTCTCTCAGCAAAACCACACGTGAGAGCGGCATCCGCCAGCGGTTTAGTGTTTTTTCGCAGGGAGTTCCCTCACCGAGCGAGCGTAGGCGAGGGGGTGAAGCTAAGAAGAACACCCTAAGTCCAGCGACCGCTGTCCAGAGACGAAGACGACGAGGACAGTAAGGGTTGAGCGAACGGTCGAGGCCTAAGAACAGCAGCCGTCGCAAGCACCCTCGGTTCGTATTAGGACTTAGCGCCCACGCCAGTGACTCGGCCGGTAGGGAGTTTGGTGCGCTTCTCTCAGCAAAACCACACGTGAGAGCGGCATCCGCCAGCGGTTTAGTGGTTTTTCGCAGGGAGTTCCCTCACCGAGCGAGCGTAGGCGAGGGGGTGAAGCTAAGAAGAACACCCTAAGTCCAGCGACCGCTGTCCAGAGACGAAGACGACGAGGACAGTAAGGGTTGAGCGAACGGTCGAGGCCTAAGAACAGCAGCCGTCGCAAGCACCCTCGGTTCGTATTAGGACTTAGCGCCCACGCCAGTGACTCGGCCGGTAGGGAGTTTGGTGCGCTTCTCTCAGCAAAACCACACGTGAGAGCGGCATCCGCCAGCGGTTTAGTGGTTTTTCGCAGGGAGTTCCCTCACCGAGCGAGCGTAGGCGAGGGGGTGAAGCTAAGAAGAACACCCTAAGTCCAGCGACCGCTGTCCAGAGACGAAGACGACGAGGACAGTAAGGGTTGAGCGAACGGTCGAGGCCTAAGAACAGCAGCCGTCGCAAGCACCCTCGGTTCGTATTAGGACTTAGCGCCCACGCCAGTGACTCGGCCGGTAGGGAGTTTGGTGCGCTTCTCTCAGCAAAACCACACGTGAGAGCGGCATCCGCCAGCGGTTTAGTGTTTTTTCGCAGGGAGTTCCCTCACCGAGCGAGCGTAGGCGAGGGGGTGAAGCTAAGAAGAACACCCTAAGTCCAGCGACCGCTGTCCAGAGACGAAGACGACGAGGACAGTAAGGGTTGAGCGAACGGTCGAGGCCTAAGAACAGCAGCCGTCGCAAGCACCCTCGGTTCGGATTAGGACTTAGCGCCCACGCCAGTGACTCGGCCGGTAGGGAGTTTGGTGCGCTTCTCTCAGCAAAACCACACGTGAGAGCGGCATCCGCCAGCGGTTTAGTGTTTTTTCGCAGGGAGTTCCCTCACCGAGCGAGCGTAGGCGAGGGGGTGAAGCTAAGAAGAACACCCTAAGTCCAGCGACCGCTGTCCAGAGACGAAGACGACGAGGACAGTAAGGGTTGAGCGAACGGTCGAGGCCTAAGAACAGCAGCCGTCGCAAGCACCCTCGGTTCGTATTAGGACTTAGCGCCTACGCCAGTGACTCGGCCGGTAGGGAGTTTGGTGTTACTCTCGTAGCGAAATCCCACGCGAGAGCGGCATCCGCCAGCGGTTTAGTGGTTTTTCGCAGGGAGTTCCCTCACCGAGTGAGCGTAGGCGAGGGGGTGAAGCTAAGAAGAACACCCTAAGTCCAGCGACCGCTGTCCAGAGACGAAGACGACAAGCGAAGGGGCGGTTTCGGGAGAGAGGGTCGGTCCAGGATTAGGGAACGAGAAAAGACCATCCCGCTCTCGAATCCGCGGAAGTAGCCCCTCTCTCAAGAGGGCCGAGTTCTATAAACTTAGAGTACATTTTTCCTGGTTAAGTTTCGGAAGGGTCCTCGGTGGAATCGAACGCTCTGTACGGGGAACGTCGCCTAAGCACGGGAAGAAATACTTCCTATGTTGGGCGGTTAGTGCCAATTTATTCCGACTTTTTGTCACGGTGGATTTTATGAGGAGGAGAAGGAGGAGGCTCTGGAGCGGAGGTATAGAAAAAGCTGGTTTCGCCTTCTCGCAGAGCCTCCCGCCTGCCTGCCTCACGAGCGGTGGACCTCTCTCTCTGTTGCGAAGGCTGGCGCGACAGCGAGGGAGGTACCAAAAGGGAGAGTCGGTCCATCCGCGCGCTCATCGGCGAGCGAGGGTGGATGGAGGAAAAGAACGACGAGCCTCCTTGTGCAAATTAGATCGTGGGAGGTCGTCGGTGGTGGTCGCTATGTTCAGTCTAGAGTATGCAGTAAGGAGGAAGCGCGAGTGTTGGAGACTAAAAAGACTCTTCTTACTCGCCTTCCTCTCTCGGGAGGAGTAGGAGGAGGAAAGGGACGAAAGGCCCTCCGATCGCAGCGAAGGTGTCTCATTATTCCCTTCGGGCGGACGAGTTGGAGCTTTCGTAAAGCCTTCCTGCCTGCCTACTTCTCGGGAACGAGCGAACGAAGGGACGACGAGCAGCCTCCTTGTGCAGCAGATACCGCGGGAGGTCGCCGCCGTCGTCGGTGGTAGCTAAGTACAGTCTAGAGTATGCGGGAAGGAGGAAGTTGCGACGTGGTGTTGGAGACTAAAAATCTCCTTACTCGCCGCCTTCCTCTTTCTCACAAGCGAAGGGGCGGTTTCGGGAGAGAGGGTCGGTCCAGGATTAGGGAACGAGGAAAAGACCATCCCGCTCTCGAATCCGCGGAAGTAGCCCCTCTCTCAAGAGGGGCAAGTGCCGAAGATGTGAGAGTCCGTCGCCGGTTGTTAAGTTTCGGAAGGGTCCTCGGAGAAATCGATCGCTCAGTACGGGGAACGTCGCCTAAGCACGGGAAGAAATTCTTCCTATGTTGGGCGGATAGTGCCAATTTTTTCCCGACTTTTTGTCACGGTGGATTTTATGAGGAGGAGGAGGAGGATTCTCTGGAGCGGAGGTATAGAAAAAGCTGGTTTCGCCTTCTCGCAGAGCCTCCCGCCTGGCCTGCCTCACGAGCGGTGGACCTCTCTAACTGTTGCGAAGGCTGGCGCGACAGCGAGGGAGGTACCAAAAGGGAGAGTCGGTCCATCCGCGCGCTCCTCGGCGAGCGAGGGTGGATGGAGGAAAAGAACGACGAGCCTCCTTGTGCAAATTAGATCGTGGGAGGTCGTCGGTGGTGGTCGCTATGTTCAGTCTAGAGTATGCAGAAAGGAGGAAGCGCGAGTGTTGGAGACTAAAAAGACTCTTCTTACTCGCCTTCCTCTCTCGGGAGGAGTAGGAGGAGGAAAGGGACGAAAGGCCCTCCGATCGCAGCGAAGGTGTCTCATTATTCCCTTCGGGCGGACGAGTTGGAGCTTTCGTAAAGCCTTCCTGCCTGCCTCCTTCTCGGGAACGAGCGAACGAAGGGACGACGAGCAGCCTCCTTGTGCAGCAGATACCGCGGGAGGTCGCCGCCGTCGTCGGTGGTAGCTAAGTACAGTCTAGAGTATGCGGGAAGGAGGAAGTTGCGACGTGGTGTTGGAGACTAAAAATCTCTTTACTCGCCGCCTTCCTCTTTCTCACAAGCGAAGGGGCGGTTTCGGGAGAGAGGGTCGGTCCAGGATTAGGGATCGAGAAAAGACCATCCCGCTCTCGAATCCGCGGAAGTAGCCCCTCTCTCAAGAGGGCCGAGTTCTATAAACTTAGAGTACATTTTTCCTGGTTAAGTTTCGGAAGGGTCCTCGGTGGAATCGAACGCTCTGTACGGGGAACGTCGCCTAAGCACGGGAAGAAATACTTCCTATGTTGGGCGGATAGTGCCAATTTATTCCGACTTTTTGTCACGGTGGATTTTATGAGGAGGAGGAGGAGGAGGCTCTGGAGCGGAGGTATAGAAAAAGCTGGTTTCGCCTTCTCGCAGAGCCTCCCGCCTGCCTGCCTCACGAGCGGTGGACCTCTCTCTCTGTTGCGAAGGCTGGCGCGACAGCGAGGGAGGTACCAAAAGGGAGAGTCGGTCCATCCGCGCGCTCCTCGGCGAGCGAGGGTGGATGGAGGAAAAGAACGACGAGCCTCCTTGTGCAAATTAGATCGTGGGAGGTCGTCGGTGGTGGTCGCTATGTTCAGTCTAGAGTATGCAGTAAGGAGGAAGCGCGAGTGTTGGAGACTAAAAAGACTCTTCTTACTCGCCTTCCTCTCTCGGGAGGAGGAGGAGGAGGAAAGGGACGAAAGGCCCTCCGACCGCAGCGAAGGTGTCTCATGATTCCCTTCGGGCGGACGAGTTGGAGCTTTCGTAAAGCCTTCCTGCTTGCCTCCTTCTCGGGAACGAGCGAACGAAGGGACGAGGAGCAGCCTCCTTGTGCAGCAGATACCGCGGGAGGTCGCCGCCGTCGGAGGTGGTAGCTATGTACAGTCTAGAGTATGCTGGAAGGAGGAAGTTGCGACGTGGTGTTGGAGACTAAAAATCTCCTTACTCGCCGCCTTCCTCTTTCTCACAAGCGAAAGGGCGGTTTCGGGAGAGAGGGTCGGTCCAGGATTAGGGATCGAGAAAAGACCATCCCGCTCTCGAATCCGCGGAAGTAGCCCCTCTCTCAAGAGGGCCGAGTTCTATAAACTTAGAGTACATTTTTCCTGGTTAAGTTTCGGAAGGGTCCTCGGTGGAATCGAACGCTCTGTACGGGGAACGTCGCCTAAGCACGGGAAGAAATACTTCCTATGTTGGGCGGATAGTGCCAATTTATTCCGACTTTTTGTCACGGTGGATTTTATGAGGAGGAGGAGGAGGAGGCTCTGGAGCGGAGGTATAGAAAAAGCTGGTTTCGCCTTCTCGCAGAGCCTCCCGCCTGCCTGCCTCACGAGCGGTGGACCTCTCTCTCTGTTGCGAAGGCTGGCGCGACAGCGAGGGAGGTACCAAAAGGGAGAGTCGGTCCATCCGCGCGCTCCTCGGCGAGCGAGGGTGGATGGAGGAAAAGAACGACGAGCCTCCTTGTGCAAATTAGATCGTGGGAGGTCGTCGGTGGTGGTCGCTATGTTCAGTCTAGAGTATGCAGTAAGGAGGAAGCGCGAGTGTTGGAGACTAAAAAGACTCTTCTTACTCGCCTTCCTCTCTCGGGAGGAGTAGGAGGAGGAAAGGGACGAAAGGCCCTCCGACCGCAGCGAAGGTGTCTCATGATTCCCTTCGGGCGGACGAGTTGGAGCTTTCGTAAAGCCTTCCTGCCTGCCTACCTTCTCGGGAACGAGC
>SEYY01017498.1:0-17500 GCA_009176605.1 Armadillidium nasatum
AAAATATCCTCCACCAATGTGCAAGTTCGCTGATTTGATAAAAGGCAGCTAAACGTCAATCTCAACGCCACTTCCTACATGGAAATGATAGACTGGGGGAGTACTCCTATCACCCCCCCACCTCTTCTTGATGATATTAGTGATGATATTTTGGTTAGTAATCAACAAATTCTCCTACCAAAGTATCCGTGTCATTCGGTCGATGTTGAAAGAAATGTCAAAGATGTTTCCGCTGTTTCTAGTAGGGTCATTGGTCATACTTCTCGACATGGTGCAATACTACAAACCAAACATTCTCGAATCGAAATACCTTCAGTACAGACAAAATCTGATTTTCTATGAGATTTTGTACTATGCAGGTTGTTTAGCATGTAAGAATGTAAGGATATTTAAGCTATACTGTATATCTGGCTATATATATATTTTTGTTTTTAAATAAGAAGATTCAAGGTAAAGTTGGGGTATGAAAACAAATCTTGAAGAACTTACTTTTAACACATTTCAGTTTGTATCTGAAGTGAGCACCAAAATAAAGTTGTTTCAAATCTGCACTACAACTTTTGTATCTTTTCAACCCAGCTTAATATATATATATATATATATATATATATATATATATATATATATATATATATATATATATATATAATATATATATATATATATATATAATATATATATATATATTATATTATATTTTTTTCTTAAAAACTACTGAATACGTAAAAATTTTTAGAATCCTTGTCAGGTAAAAAAGTTAAAATAAAAAATAAATTTTATAATAAAAAAGTTTATATAAAAAAATTACTTTTTTATAACACTGGAAAGAATCTACGTACGTCTGGCTAATGTCCTTTTTTTTAAATTAAGAAATTATATATATATATATATAATATATAATATATATATATATATATATATATATATATATATATATATATATATATATATATATAGTATTTGTGTAATACATCTTTAGGCTTGTAATACAATTCAGGTTTTACAAAAGGTTCTTTAGTTCACCACTTATCGTACACAATCATTTATTTTATTTATTTTTTTAAAATATTTTTACACTTTTCTACCTGAAAATTCGACAAGGATTTCAAAATATAATCCTTTTTTACGTGTTAAGTAGTTTTTTAAAATATTTATGTGATATATATATATATATATATATATATATATATATATATATATATATATATATATATATATATATATATATATATATATATATATATATATATATATATATATATATATATATATATATAATATTTATATTAATACTAAGGCATTCTGGGAGGAACAACAACTGTTGGAGTAAATCAGCGTAAAGGACAGAGAAAAATTTTCCTCCTCACGCCTGGATTCGAGCCCATCAACACCAGCGTCGCCATTAGACAATGTACTGAAGGCTCTACCATCGAGCTACGCCACCTTCCCAAAAAAAGAAGGCATAGTAGAACTATTTTCAAGCTCTTCTGCTTCGAATCACTGTAGCAACTCGGTACTTATCTAAATCCATAGGACGGTGCTTGGAACCCCTTCTTGGACTACTATGGCATTCTTCTGGGTGCTTCTGGGTTCCAGAAAATGTGCGGAAAAATTTTCTATGTCTTACATTGCTAATTTAGTCGCAACAGATGTTGTGCCCATGTTGGCGCTGCTTGACTTTGGTTGGTTGTTCATGCAACCCATGAGCACCCAGCAGAATGCCATAGTAGCTTCAGTAGGGGTTCCAAGCACTCTCCAATGGATTTCGATAAGTACCGCGTTGCTACAGTGATTCGAAACAGAAGAGCTTGAAAATCGCTCTACTATGCCTTCCTTTTTTGGGAAGGCAGCGTATTTCGGTGGTAGAGCCTTCTGTACATTGTCTAACGGCGACGCTGTTGTCAATGGGTTCGAATCCTGGCGTGCGGAAAAATTTTTCTGTTGTATATATATATATATATATATATATATATATATATATATATATATATATATATATATATATATATATATATATATATATATATATATATATATATATATATATATATATATATATATATATATATATATATATATCACCATTACCAAAATCATAAAATGTTTTTAATAAAAGAACAACATATGATTTAAAAAGTTTTCGATCCTATTTTCCAACACACGCGCCTTCTTTTCGTTCTCTCACACATGAAAGCCTCATTCCTGATCCGCTCATGAACATCACATAAAATAAGAGGTACAAATTCTAAAATCCTTTTCGCTTCAATGATGTTCCATTTTCGACTTCGGATTTCATTCGTTCTAGTCAGCTGATTTTTCTTATTTCACCATAACAATTAAATTAATGAAATTATATATATATATATATATATATATATATATATATATATATATATATATATATATATATATATATATATATATATATATATATATATATATATATATATATATATATATATATATATATATATATATATATATATATATATATATATATATATATATATATATATATATATATATATATATATATATATATATATATATATATATATATATATATATATATATATATATGGCCAGACTGCACATTAGCGGCCATGCATAAGTCAAAAACTATTAATCTTACATTAAAAATTATTATATTTTTGAAATCCTTGGGTAATTTGCAGTAAGAAAAATTGGGAAATAAAAAATAATTCTTATAATAAATTTTATTACATAAGTAAATTTTACTTTTTTATAAGCCTCGCAAGAATCGTACGTCTGGCAATGTTAATTTTTTAAAAAAAATTTCGAAATTGGAAAACATGGAAAATACCCCAAATCGTCGACAGGAAAAGTAGTCGACAATACCATCATCACTCACGGGTCGGGGGTACGGGGGGCAGAGCCCCCCGTAGACAAATGATCGGTATAGCACCAAAATTAAATTTTTAATTGATCACTTAACAACACTCTTACCAACTCGTGTCATAAAACGCACTGATGTCATTTTTTTTTACACTCCCTACATTTTAATTTTCAAGTTATCGTACATTTTATATATATATATATTTATATATATATATATATATATATAAATTTTTTTAAATATGTTTTTACAGTTTTTCTTACTGCAAATTACCCAAGGATTTCAAAAATATAATCCTTTTTAATGTACGATTAGCAGTTTTTGAGTTATGCATGGCTGCTAATGTGCAGTCTGACCTATATATATATATATATATATATATATATATATATATATATATATATATATATATATAATATATATATATATATATATATATATATATATATATATATATATATATATATATATATATATATATATATATATATATATATATATATATATGTAATAAGGATTGCACTTTTGAAGGAAAAAAAGCCTTACGATCTTTTCTCCAATTGCCCGCGATGTTGCAATCTTAGATATCTTCCTGACCTTTTTCTGTTGGTTCACGGAGCCCCCCACACAACGACTCCTTCCCCCAATTCGAGCCGATTTCAACAGGATTGAACCTTAAAAAGGGTTATGAAATAGAATGAGTGAACGTAGGAATTCTGCAAGCTCAGGTAACTTCCTGATACCGATTTTGGGGGGTTCACAGGGGCCTCACAGGAGCACCTTACCATGACTTGAGTCCAATTTCGATGGACTGAACTCCCCAAAACGGTGTCAGGAAAACAAGTCAGGTTGATTTGAGCAAAGTGATTTGCAATTGCAAATCAAAATCCAGTTAGGATTTTTTTCAGTCAAAAGTGCAATCTTAACTATATATATATATATATATATATATATATATATATATATATATATATATATATATATATATATATATATATATATATATATATATATATATATATATATATATATATATATATATATATATATATATATATATATATATATATATATATATATATATATATATATATATATATATATATATATATATATATATATATATATATATATATATATATATATATATATATATATATATATATATATATATATATATATATATGAGCTGATACATCATTCTCCTTATACAGTAGCTGCTACATGAGATACTACACTTCTGAATAATTTATTTATATGTCTAACTCTCTGATGGCAAGAGCTAGTGTGACTCGTCTTTCTGTACAGTCTCTTCATTAATCTGACTTTCTTTATAACTCCAAGCTTAATCTCTATCCTCAAATTTTACATTAACTTTACTTGTAAAGTTTTGAATAACTTACCTTCGCCTATTTTCTCAAATACTTTTGACTTGCACATTTTCAAATGCAGCTTATCATGGCATTCTAGCTTTTCATTTTTTTTCATTTCTACTTTTTTAATATTTATATAGTTTATTGCACTTGAGGTAATATATATATATATATATATATATATATATATATATATATATATATATATATATATATATATATATATATATATATATATATATAATATATATATATATATATATATATATATATATATATATATATATATATATATACATACGGATGCTCGTAAATTCTGAACACAAGGAAATGATAGTAACTCTAATTATTTTTCATCCACAGATTAAATATAGTTTTGTCGAAAGAAGAAAGAATTGAACTGGTACTTCTCAGTGGTCATACTGTCATATCGAAAGATAACCGATGAATTTAATGCACATCACTCATGGAAAGGGCACAATCATGGACAAACCCCGCTCTCGACGACTACGTGTCTCAGCAGAAACAGAAGAATATGAAATGACTAAGATTCATTCTAACCCCAAAAAATCACTTTGGAGGACATCCTTGGAGCTGGGTGTTCCCAAAACAACCAACCGTCAGTCATATTTTATAAGAGCAAAAATTTCATCCGCACAAGTTATAAATCCTGCATCATTTAACCGTGGATGACCCAGAAAGATGGTTTGAGATGTGTGAAGGGTTTTCCAATAAAGTGAATGAAAACAGTATTTTACGGAAGACTGTGCTGTTCAGCGATGAAGCTTTGTTTTATGTGAATGGTGAGGTCAGCAGACAGAATGTTTGATACTGGTCGCAAAGCTATCCGCATTTTTTTAATTATATAAAACAGCAGGGAGGGCAAAAAAGCGTGTTGTTGTGTGGTTCGTGGAAAGCTCATGTGTTGGGACTATTCTTCTTCGATGAACATTTAACTGGTGAGACCCCTCTAGTCATGATGAGAGAACAGTTAATGTCCCAACTTGAAAGTTTAGGTGAAGGACTTCCTGACTTGTTCCACCAGGATTGCGCCCATGCACATTTCACCAAGGTCGTAAGGGATTGACTGAATTTCAGTTTTCCTCGGTCACCTGACCTTAGTCCCCTAGACTTTTTTTCTTGGGTATGCTAAAGAAGAAAGTGTACTCAATCAAAATCACAAATAAGATACATTTGATTGAACGCATAAAGAATGAGTGTGTTTAAATAAACGGCAATGTCGATTTATTATATCGGGTTCACGTGAATCATATTGCAGATGTTACTGAAAATTCCAACTAAATAAAGTCAAGACGCAGAAAATTCTCTACAAGGAATGACGCAATGTACAGTTATTTTCTTTGTTTACAATATAAAACTAAACAAGAACTGCTTTGGAGTGTCCAACACTTTTTTCGCGATTAAACTTTATTAAACCGAGCATTACATTATATTTTTACACCTGACAATATCTGGAAACGTTTCCTTATTCCCTGTGTGTTGTCCAGTAGGGTGGTCCTTATGATACTTAAAAGAATTTTTTTTAAAAGTCTTACTCCTACCTTCCGAATAGGTTGTTATGGTAGTATAAACACTCTGTTAAAAACATTTTAAGAATTGATGAATTAAAACATATTGCACATCATCGTTCAGGTCACCCTCCTGTAAGAGTATTAACTATTCATGGCGGGAGTTTCATAGCTGCTAACTATTCCTTGTTGCCTCATTTGCCTCAGTTATGTTGACCTCTTACTATCTGGGAATAGTTTTCTGTGTTCTGCTACTACTTGGAGTATAAATTGTAGTTGATCTTCATTCTTTGTTAATGTTTTATTATATTCTTGGATTAATGCGACTCCTTCCTTTGGAAATTCATTGGCAGCTGAAAATGCTGTTAAAATGGATTCTCCTTTCTGATAATCATCTCGTTTTAGCTATGTTTCAGGGTCTGTGTAAAAATGCTTTATCAATGTTCAATTTCTAAAAAGAGCAATTGTCAGTCGTGTTGCAAAGTCTTGTAACTCGCAGTGGGAAATTGATGTCTTTGGAATTGTAAATTCTTTGGAGGCGACCATTCACCTTCTCCACTTCCGCCAGCTCCATCTATGATTGCAATGACAATTTTCTTTTTAATTTTTGTTGACACTTTTACATTAAACAGGGAAAGTGCAATTACTTTTTCCGAAATATACCAAAGGTGTTGTAAAATTTTATTTAAAGCAACATTTCCTCCCTTTGCATCTATTTCCAGAAATTCAGGACCAGAAAAAGCACCAAGAACCTTTGAAAACACACTTTGAAGAATCTACTCCAAGATGTGATGCCAGCATGGAAGTTATTGCAATTTTTTTTAGTGGATAGTTTTTGAAGCCGTTGTGTCAGAAGACATTCCAAAGACTTGATCAGAAAGATTTCATTTTTCAATTGCTTTAGCTACAGCATTAGCTATATTGACTCCGGTTCCACTTTCTAATTTTGGTACATCCAATAATTGTGTTGTGTTCTTTCCCGATACCAGAATTGGAAGACAACATGTTCTTTTGATGTTAGATCCTGCATCAACTTTCTATCCCAGTGAACTATCAATGGGGTCTCTGATTTAAATTCTTTCCTTAAACGTGTTGCTATGTTTTTCCTTTGCGTCATTTTTTAACTACGAATGGAAGACCGATTTATATTTATTTGTTTACATCATGGCCTAAAAAACAGGTAGTTTCGGTTAAAACACATGTGTCGGTCCGATCACATATCTGAGTTCTATCCAAAGCTGAAGATAAGGAGGACGTTATGATGTTGGTTCTGGTTCTTTTCATTTTTTTACACTTATGGGAATTTACCCAACCAACAGCGAATTGAATATTTTTATCCTTATCATTTAAATCAATTTTGTCGACGGTGGATATATATATATATATATATATATATATATATATATATATATATATATATATATATATATATATATATATATATATATATATATATATATATATATATGTTCAATCCAGGTAACTATAGTAAAATATTTTCTTACATAATCATATATTTCTATGGTGAATGGTCAAAATTGTGCAAAAGTTCATTACGTTTTATTCAGAATGTCTGGTTTTCTGAGCATTCCGGCTACGGTCGATAGAGAAAGTAAGTCCTCTAGTAATGAGTGCACACACCAGAAAAGAAGAAAAAGGGAACGTCAGCTGGGTTTAGACAGGGATTAATATGATACAGGCATTAATACTTTGTGATTATTCCTAAAATAAACAAATTGATGAGGTAGGAGCAAAGTAATTAAAACATTAAATTTTAAGGACCACCTTAGTATCCAGACCTTAGGGACACCCAATATATATATATATATATATATATATATATATATATATATATATATATATATATATATATATATATATATATATATATATATATATATATATATATATATATATATATATAATATATATATATATATATATATATATATATATATATATATATATATATATATATATATATATATATATATATATATATATATATATATATATATATATATATATATATATATATATATATATATATATATATATTATTATATTATTATATATTATTATTAT
This sequence comes from Armadillidium nasatum, assembly GCA_009176605.1. Lineage (NCBI taxonomy): Eukaryota > Metazoa > Arthropoda > Malacostraca > Isopoda > Armadillidiidae > Armadillidium > Armadillidium nasatum. The sequence continues at coordinate 7,845 of SEYY01017498.1, forward strand.
ATATTATATAAAGTATTATATTATATATATATATATATATATATATATATATATATATATATATATATATATATATATATATATATATATATATATATATATATATATATATATATATATATATATATATATATATATATATATATATATATATATATATATATATATATATATATATATATATATATATATATATATATATATATATATATATATATATATATATATATATATATATATATATAATATATATATATATATATATATATATATATATATATATATATATATATATATATATATATATATATATATATATATATATATATATATATATATATATATATATATATATATATATATATTATATATATATATATATATATATATATATATATATATATATATATATATATATATATATATATATATATATATATATATATATATATATATATATATAATATATATATATATATATATATATATATATATATATATATATATATATATATATATATATATATATATATATATATATATATATATATATATATATATATATATATATATATATATATATATTCTGGTGTCGTTGGGTTAAGATGTGTTTAAAATCAGAAGGAGCAGAAGAAAAAGAGAAAGGAAGCATCGTGGACGAGAAGGAAGATAAGGGGATCTGAAGAGTAGTGAATTACTCTTACAAGAAAACCTAGACTGGAGGAGTAGAGAGTTTGTATGGTTTTGTTAGATTCAGTCGTCAAGAAAGAAGGAAACAATATTTAATATCATATTTTATTTCAAAATTTAAAATAAAAATAAAAATAATAATAACTTAGAAAATTAATAAAATTTATTACAAATTTTATAAAATTTGTGAAGCAACATAAGTTTGAGTCAACGTTCTAATAATAATAAGAAGATTAATATTAAGAAGCAAATTAGGTTTTTCTTTTTCTACTTGATCATTGTTTGCAGAAGTATGTGCTGCTGACTTAACACCAGAATCATCTATATATATTCATATGTATCTAGCATCCCCTTGAATAGGGCATTACTCATGAGTGGTGGTTTTTATGCTGTAATATGTTTATATATTTATATGTGTAATTGTGGGTATATAAAAAGTGTTTATTTAATTATTTAATATTGTGTCAAATATAAAAGTGTGTATTTAAATATCGTATCAAATATTTTTCGTATATATTTTAGTGTTGTGATATATGTAAATGTATATGGTTTTCGTTACGTAAGGTTCGTATTTTAGTGTGAATTAATTTTCTTTTTATTTATAGTGTGTATGATTGTATATTGTAATTTTATATTATAATTATAATTATATATTTATTAATATTTATAGTAACACAGGTATCATTTTAATTTTCATTTTGCATATTTTATTTTATTTTTAACTTATTTTAGCATATTTTACATATATTTTTTCACGTTTTTGCATATTTTATATTTAGATTTTGTATATTTTATTTTTCTTTTTTATTTTGGATTTATATATTTAAGTATATCTATATCTATGTGTTTAGGTGATTAATTTTTGTTAAATTTTGTTTTGTTTAGGGATTTTGTAATTTGTACTTTTTACTATTATTTTATTGGATTATTTGTTTTGTTTTGTTAGATTGTAATTTAATTTTTTTGTCTGTTATAATATTAATAGGTTTAAGGTTTTGATTTTATATTTATATTAACTTTAGATATAGTAATTTATTTTATATTAACTTTTGGGAGGGGTGCTGCGAGGAGAAGGTTCAATCTTCCAGTGGGTGGTGGGCGAATCATATACTACCAGAGTCGTAAGAATGGAGTTAGTAAAGGGGTTCAGTGGTGTGTAGAATTGGTTGTTTGAACGTAAGAGGTATAAATGATGATTTAAAAAAAGTGGAAATTGGGGAGATATGTAAAGATAAAAAGCTGGATTTGTTAGGATTGACTGAAACTAAGCTAAAAGGGAAAGGGGAAATTGAATTTGGTGATTTTAAAGGGGTGTTTTCGGGAGTTAGTGAGAGAGTGAGAGCTAGGGAAGGGGTGGCGATAGTGTTGAGCCAAAGATGGTGGGAATGTATGAGAGAGTGTGTAAGAATTTCGTCAAGAATAATATGGGTGAAGCTAAGGTTTAATAGAGAGGAATGGGTGTTTGTTTGTGCTTATGCGCCGGTGAATGGAGCGAGGGAAGAAGAAAGAAGTGTGTTTTTGGAGAACTTAAATGATTGCTTAGGGAGTTTTGGGGCAGGTGTAAATGTGTGTTTAGTAGGAGATTTAAATGCAAGAGTTGGTACAGACATGGAAGGCGGGGTGGTGGGTCCGTTCGGGGTAGGTGATAGAAATTTGAATGGGGATAGTTTAATAGAAGTTTGTATGGCAAATAGATTAATAATAGGGAATACATGGTTTATTAAAAAGTTGAATCACAAGTTGACTTGGGTTAGTGGGATAAATGGTGAAAGGGGTTTGTTAGATTATATATGTATTAGGAAGAAGATAAGGGATAGATTATTAGATGTGAATGTGCTTAGGGGATCCGCTAGAGGTATTTCGGATCATTTTCTGGTACTAGCCAAAATTAGAGTGAAAGGGGGATGGAGAAAGATTTGGATGTTCGGGAAGGGGAGTAGAGATTGTGAGAGTGGAAAGACTGGAGGAAAGGGATGTAGGGGAACATTTTAAAAGAGAGCTAAATATAGGTTGGGAAGAGGTAAGAGGAAGAGTCTTAGGGGGTGTGGAGGAGGAGTGGGGGAGGTTTAAGGTGGTATTGGTAGAAAGTGCAAGAAATGCATGTGGGGTAAGGAGGGTGGGAGGAAAGTGTAAAAGAAAGGGAAGTGAATGGTGGTGCGAGGAGGTGAATATAGTAGTAAGGGAAAAAAAGGAGGCGTTTGAAAAATATTTGAGGACAAAAAGTTTAGAGGACTGGGAATTATATAAGGTAAAGAAGAGGATAGCCAAAAGGGAGGTAAGGAGGGCGAAAGAAAGAGCAGATGAAAAATGGGGTAATAAGATAGTTGAGAATTTTAGAGAAAGGAGTAAGATGTTTTGGAAGGAGGTGAATGAGGTTAGGAATAAGAGGGAGGTATTGAGAGATGGAGTAAAAGGGTTAGATGGAGAAATAAGACAGATGGACAGTGAAGTTAGAGCTAGATGGGTAGAGTATTTTGGTAAGCTCTTGAATGTGAATGAGGTAAGGAGAGAAGTTGAGGTTCTGGAGAGAGAAAGGGGTAGATGGATACAAGAGGTTGATGGTGGGATTTCGATAGAAGAAATAGGTAAGCTCTGAGGAAAGTGAAGAGGGGTAAATCGACAGGTTTGGATGGGATAAGTGGAGAGATGTTAGTGGAAGGGTGGGTAAGTGTAGTAAATTGGTTAATGAGGTTATTTAATTTATGTTGGGTAATGGGGAAGGTGCCTCAAGATTGGCAAGATGCATGTATAGTTCCTTTATTTAAGGGAAAGGGGGATAAATTTGAGTGTGGGAGCTATAGGGGTATAAGTTTGCTTAGTATAGTGGGTAAAGTGTATGGAAGAATATTATTGAATAAGATAGGGATAAATGAAATGATATGTGAAGAACAAGGAGGTTTTAGAGAAGGAAGAGGGTGTATGGATCAAGTTTTTACTTTAAGAATGATTGAAGAAAAAAAGAGAGAAAAAGGGAAGGATGTATATATGTGTTTTATGGACTTAGAGAAAGCATATGATAGGGTGGATAGGAATAAATTGTGGGAGGTTTTGAGGGAGTATGAAATTGAGGAGAAAGTACGAAGGCATTAGAATCACTTTATAGGAATAGTAGAGCGTGTGTGAGAATAAATAGAATGGAAACGGCTTTTTTTAGGTGAATAATGGATTGAGACAGGGTTGTGTTATGTCTCCGGGTTTATTTAATTTATTTATAGATAAAGTGGTGAGGATGATGGAAAGAGAGGGTAAAGGGGTGAGAATGAGGGATCAACAAGATATATGGAATGTGAATGTGTTATTATATGCGGATGATGTTGTACTTTTGTCTGAGTCACAAGGGGGTTTGAAAGTTTTGGTGGATGAGTTTGTAAAATGTTGTGTTGAGTTAGGCTTACGAGTGAATGCAGGAAAGAGTAAAGTGTTATGGATGAAAAATGGGGAGAGTGTAGATAGGGTTGTAGGTGGGGGAGATGAATTGATAATTAAGGTGGGGAGGGAAAGATTGGAATGGGTTAATTCTTTTAAATATTTGGGTGTGAATTTTGAGGGGGGTGATGTTTGTGAGGGAGATGAAGTTAGGTATAGAATAAGGGAAGGGGAGAAGGTGTTGGGAGGTTTGAGGGATATCTGGAAGAGAGGAAGGTTGACAAGAGAAGTGAAGAAGAAAATGTTTGAGGGATGCTGTGTTCCGGTTGTTATGTATGGGAGCGAGGTGTGGCAGTTAAATGCGAGAAAAAGGAAAAAGGTAGAGGTTTTCGAAATGAAAGGTCTGAGAGCGGTATGTGGTGTAAGTAGAAGGGATAGAGTTAGGAATGCGAGAATAAAGGAGCAATGTTGCTTGGGGAAGGAGTATGGTTGAGAGAGCTGAGCAGAACATGTTGAGGTGGTTTGGGCATGTTTGTAGGATGAATGATGAGAGAATAGCTAAAAAGGTGTTTAAATCGGAAGTTGAAGGTGTAAGAAGTAGGGGAAGACCTAGGGGAGGTTGGGTAAGTGGGGTCAAGGAGTTATTGAGGGATAGGGGGTTGGGATGGGAGGAGGGTTTGCGGTTGACGGAGGACAGGAATGAATGGAAAAGATTGGTGAGGGGATGAATGATGTTGAGTTGTGACTTGTGGTAGTCAACACCCCACGTTTGTGGGAAAAGTTGTGAGTATAAAAAAAAAAAAAAAAAAAAAAAAAAAAATATATATATATATATATATATATATGTATATGTATATGTATATATATATATATATATATATATATATATATATATATATATATATATATATATATATATATATATATATATATATATATATATATATATATATATAATATATATATATATATATATATATTATATATGACTTTCAACTTAAATTGATTGTTCTCTCTATTTGTAGCAGAGATTCTCTCTTCAGGGATCATCGTCGTCTTCTAACAGCAGAAACCCTCACTACTTATATTTTATTCAGGATATTGAAAAATATTTTCTCCAATTAAAATGCAATAAAAAATCTTTCTTTTTCTGGTATTCTCTCGCGTTTTGTTACTGACGAAAATATGTCCTGAAAGATTGCTTCTGTCACTTTCTCTTCTTGTCATTTCTGACAACTTATGTCAAGTTTTACCTCCTTATGAATATAAACTTTTCCCTAATTATTTTCCACTAATTCTACTGTAACGATTTATGTGCAATTACTTTTTCACCCAAATTTGAACATCATATATATATCTAATACTATTTTCCACAAAGATGTGGTTTTCATATCTTCCCTATGTTAAAAACAAAGTATCTCTTCTGAAATTCTTAAAAATTTAGTTTTCGATCTAGAACCACAGGTTTTTAACCAAAAACCCACATAAAATTTTTCCATTATTTCCTATAGATGTCTGCATGCTGAACACGAAAAATATATTTAAAAAGTTCTATCATGTAAAATTTTTCTTTTAAAATTTGTGAAAAAAAATCTTTTGAGTTACCCTTTATTAACATTCTTGTTTAGTAGTCATTTTGTTGCTGACGATTTTATGTATATATATATATATATATATATATATATATATATATATATATATATATATATATATATATATATATATATATATATATATATATATATATATATATATATATATATATATATTATATATATAAATAAATAAAGCATTTGCGCAGAATAGAGGTATATTCATATTGGAAGAATTTGCGTTTCTTTTTATTTTATGCATCATTACTAGTTCAGCATTGAAGCATGCCAGTACAATACTCTCCATGTTAAAAATTTATTCTTTTGCGATATATCTCGAAGAAGCTTTGTTATTTGTCCGCATAGTTTTATTTTATATGTAGCGAATATACTATTAAAACACAACGAAGAAACATAAGCGATTTTGTAAAGAAAGCATATTTTCGAGTACTTCAAACAAAAACTTGAGGATCAAAACGAGACTTGAGTCCCCATATGGTGTGTAAGAAATGCGAAGAACAACTCCGCAAGTGGTACAAAGGTAAAAAACATTGTTTTCGTTTTGCCATCAATAGGATATGGCGTGAACAACAAAGCCACAGTAACTTTTTTTCGGTCGACGTTTAAAGTTTCAATGGAAAAAACAATAAAATAACTTACCCAAACGTTAATTCAGCCATTTGTTGTCAAGTTCCACTTCTACCGTCTAATATGGATGATATCAGATTGGAATCAGGAGAAGAAGAAGATGCAGTGAAAACAGAAAAATTCTTAGTCTGAATTTTCTGTGCATGATGGGCCTCAGTTTTTTTCCCGCAAAATTTAAACGACCTTGTTTGAGATTTTGGACTTTCAAAAGATGCTGCTGAATTAATGGGTTTGTCTCAAGAATCGAAACCTGTTACTTACAATGTATTTTTCGTGGTACAGACATAGAGAGAGAGAATTCACATCGATTTACTGTAAAGAGGGGAATCTTGTGTTCTGTGTGCTTATTTATAGATTCGTCCAAAACAAACCTAAAAGCAATCTTGCTGCATATTGGAAATAATTTTGTATCACTTCCAGTTGGAAACGGTGCATCTGAAAGAAAATTATAAGGATTTGACTCTAATTCTTGAAATAATCAAGTATGAAGTTCCTCACTGGATGGTGTGTGGAGATTTTGAAATTTTAACCATGTTGCTGGGCAAACAGTCAGGCTATGACAAAATATTCCTGCTTTCTGTACTTGTGGGATAGATGAGCCAGAGGCCTTCATTGGGAATGACTAACTGGCCACTTCGAGACACCTTAGCTCCTGATGAAAAGAACATCAAGAACAGCCTGATTTCTGGTGAAAACGTCCTCTTACCACTTCTTCATATCAAATTGGGACTAATGAAACAATTTGTTAAATCTCTAACAAAAGATGGAAAATGTTTCAAGTATCTATCTTCCAAGTTTTCAAAACTCTCTGAGTCCAAGTTGAAAGAAGGAGTTTTTGTTGGACCAGACATACGCAAATTCTTGTCTGATTTCTTGTTTCAGAGTCCATGAATGAAACTGAAAGAGATGCGTGGGATTCATTTAAAGACATAAGGCATAAGTTTTTGGGAAATAAAGATTTGGATTACAAAAACATTGCAGAGTGCGAGGTAACTACACTCAAAGCTCAAAGCTGCAACATGAGCTTAAAAATCCTTTTTTTTTTACATACATTAATAGACTACTTTCCTGAAAACGTAGGAGACTACAGAGAGAATCAAGGGAAAATATTCCACCAGGACGTTATGGAAATGGAAGAGACACTACCAGGGAAGATGGGATGTGAATATGATGTGGTGATATACTGTTGGATACTTAAAATGGAAACTGACGAATACTGGAAAAGGAAAGTGCACCAGGAGAAGTATGAAAGAGAAGAAACAAAGGTTCTACACATGTCAACAGAGTAAATATTTTAACATTTATAAATAACTGTGTTTAATGTATAACAAATTTAAATGTATTTAATTTTTTTTAATAAAATTAAGCTTTTTTTGATTTAGCAGGGTAGATTCATCTCAATCCTTTCTTCTGCTGCAAGAAAACTATACGTGATGGAAAAAAATGAAGGTCATTTTCAGACTTCAGCATACCACAAATATATAAAGTTAAAAAAAAAAAAAAAAAAATAAAAAAAAAACATGCAGGTTTATATATATATATATATATATATATATATATATATATATATATATATATATATATATATATATATATATATATATATATATATATATATATATATATATATATATATATATTATATAGTATAAATATATATATATATATATATTTTTTTTTTTTTTTTTTTTTTTTTTGCACCAGACCTGTGAACTCTGACTTTTGCCTTTCCTTCCTGATGAGATCGTCCACTCATTCAAACAATACTCAACCCTCTAAATATCTGTTAAATCTTTAATTAATCTCGTTTCTTTTTAAGAATTGAAAAATATGAACAGGAAGGTTTTTGAAAACATATGGATTTTTTTATTCTCAGATCTACAGAGTGGCATCTATCTTGTAATCTTTATACGCTTCAAATTTGAGGTTCTACACGTTTAATCTTTTGAAGATGAATCTTTTGATGAATCTTTTATTGTGTAACTCGCTGAACATTTCGAAAGCATTCGGTATATTTGGAATAAAGATTTTATTTTCAAATTTCATTTTGCCAGTATCTAGCATTTTATTTTTTAACCTTTTCTGATTTTTTATCAATTTCACAACACCAGTTTTTATAAATGAACCAATTGAACTTCATGTAAATATATCAATTATAATGTTCCACAAGGTTCATTTCGATCTAGTACTGTTTTCATTCTTTTTATTAATAACCTTCTATTTATAATCAATAATCTACCCTTATACTGATCGTTGCAATATTTAATATTAAAAATTATCCCTTTCAATCGATTAGCTAGTGTTAGAATGAAGACTTTAAAGCATTTCTATTAGGGCAACGAAAACGACGTTTAAACTACCTCAAAAACTAATAATTATTTTATCAATCTACTTGATTTAGCATTCCACAGAAACTACAACTGCTAAAAACACACAACTTAAACTTCCTCTCAAACCAAACTACTCTCAGTTTTCCATATAACAACAACAGCAGCTTCGAATCTACGGAAACATACAACTTAAGCGTTCTTAACCCTTAAAAATACTTGGTTTTACCAAGCAAGAATTTTTTTTCATTACACAAGCTTCTAAGAGGTTAGGTGATAGAAAGAATGTTTAGGACTTTTCGGTAATGGGGTCTTATCTATCCAGTTCATCCTTAATCACTGAATATCTGATGAAAAAACTATTTCATTGATTTTCTTCAATTTCTTTCTAATTAAATAGTACCTGGATCACTCTCCTTATATCCACTTTTGAAGAGAGTTGTTTTTGCTACTCATATCTATACACAGTCACACACTTTCATTTTCCAGGTCTGATATAAGACTTAATCACTCTTTCCTTCATGTACTCTACTGATAAAGCCTGTAACGTTGTCCTTTCTTTTATCTTAAAATATAACATTTAATATATATGTAAATATATATATATATATATATATATATATATATATATATATATATATATATATATATATATATATATATATATATATATATATATATATATATATATATATATATATATATATAGGTTCAAGTTTACTTGAGGGAACTTTTTCAGCGCTCGAAAATAAATGAAAAATTTAGGGTAAAATTAAAATCATTTTTTGAAAATCTAACCTAACCTAACCTAACCTAACCTAACCTAAAATTGTTAGGGTATTTTTTAGAGTTTCAGAGAGAGTTCTCTCAAAAAAACTACTTGTGCCTATATATATATATATATATATATATATATATATATATATATATATATATATATATTATATATATATATATATATATATATATATATATATATATATTATATATATATATATGTAAATGAGAGAAAATATTTTCCCATACAGTATAT
>SEYY01017498.1:20000-22524 GCA_009176605.1 Armadillidium nasatum
ATATATATATATATATATATATATATATATATATATATATATATATATATATATATATATATATATATATATATATATATATATATAATATATTATATATATATATATATATATATATATATATATATATATATATATATATATATATATATATATATATATATATATATATATATATATATATATATATATATATATATATGACACGAAGTTTAAACCAATTCCAGAATAGAAATGCCATACGGTGTCAAGTGTACAATGACAGTTGACCAATCGCTGGTATAATTACTATGTACGTACAAAATAGAATTGTAGCCCATATAGGCAGATATAAAGAGGCTAAAAAATCACAGCTGCGTAGTAAAGCATATGTAATATACGATATAAGGAGGAAAGTTAAATAAAGCACTCAATGTTTATTGCCAAAAAAGGGCAATTCTTAGAATTAAATATTATCATTGCATACATTTTAGGAGAGACTCTCGAAATGTTGACCTCGTGCAGCAATTCCCGGACACATCATCGTATAATGGACTGATGAACACATTTCAGGATTCCAAAGTGTTCCTTGTAACGTCGAAGGTTTGGTTTATACGGTCGCGTATAACGTCGACTATAGGAACTGGTGATGCATGCACAATTATCGTAAGTAGCCCCAAAAGGGATAGTTCAACGGGTTGAAATCGTGAGAATGTGCGGACCATTCAATCGGTCTACTTTTACTAGTTTATCGGTTTAAAGACGTATCGTTAAAATACTGTCTGGCAACCGAACTAAAACGTGACTGAGCGTTTCGTGTATAACAAAAGTTTACGTTGAATGGATAGTGAAATATCGTCAGAAAGGTCCGCCAGCACTTGCTCCAAACACTGACTGTTCGAACTTCAGAATAATATGTCTGGAAAAAACTTTTGCCCTTATTGATAATCACCAACGATACCGGTCCATATATTATAAGAAAATATTTGCTGATGTGAAGATTTTCTCACCGCGTGATCTTCGTCTTCATCCCATCGTTGTTCATTGTGGGTATTATTTATAGACTCTCCTCCGAAAAGAGGACATAAATGAAACCGTGGATGGTTTCGCTGTCGGAGAAACCGCCGAAGAAACTGTAACCTTGATGAGTAGTCTTTAACGTTGAATATCAGTACTCACTGAACATGAAAGGGTAGAGATATTATTCGTAACGGTTTACAATACTTTTGCATGCAAAATATGTTACGTTCTGGAAAATTTATTTTCGCTGATTCCAGGTTGTTCAGTAGTACTTTTTAGCACATTTTCCACCCCTTCAGGCGTTCAGATATGCTCGCCGCAGAAGGTATAACCACATTTCCTGAGACGTTGGCGGATTGTCCCAAATGTTCACTTGGCCAGGCATCGCCAAATAGAATAGGTTTCTGTATACAGAGGACTAGCCAAATTCGGATTCCCAACTTGACTTCCATAAACACAATGCATATTAGTCAATTTTTCTGATGTCAATTTCGTACTGCAAGATCGTATGTCTGAAAGCGTCAAACAAACGGGTAGTTTAGAAGTTATTGATAGCTTACGTGTGCTAGTTTCATTGTGTCTTACCATTTACTCAGATTTCGGATGTTTTCCACTTCCAAAATCTACGATGTAACCTACAACACGAAATAAAGTATTACTGGTGGACTTACGCAAAGGAATACGGTCGTGCGTCACATCATATGTCTCTTCGTATCCATAGCTAATAATTCATTCATAGCTATCCCCGATAAATTAACTGTCATTATACACTTGAACCGAAAGGTATTCCTCTTCTGAAATTGGTACGAATTTCAAGACTCCGTAACTCTTGAAATTGACATTTTGGGAACCTTCTTTCATAGAGACATTCTTCATAGTCGGGGTCTGTACAACCACGGGTTCAAAAATGGCCAAGTGATTCTAAAACACCCTTTCTTCTAACCAAAAAAAAAATTAAACATTAATAAGTTTTGGCAACTAGTATCGGGTGACTTTGACACGATTCATTCTCAAGGTTCATAACAATGAATCAAATAGTATATTCAACATAATAATAATAATAATAATAATAATAATAATAATAATAATAATAATAATAATAATAATAATAATAATAATAATAATAATAATAATAATAATAAATAATAATAAGAATAAACAATTTATATTATTTTATTCATTATGTTATGAGTCTTTAGAAAGGGTTGTTATAAAGTCAACCGATACTAGTTGGTTATTAAAACATGTATAAATTTGTTTTGGTTATTCTGACTCCTGTAAAATTCCTACTCAGACAGATGCCGAGATTGCATATATATATATATATATATATATATATATATATATATATATATATATATATATATATATATATATATATATATATATATATATATCGGACTGAGAACGAGAAAAAGTGAGTTGAAAATTAACCCACACACAGTAATAGATAGATAAATAGATAGATAGATAGTAGAGAGAGAGAGAGAGAGAGAGAGAGAGAGAGAGAGAGAGAGAGAGAGAG
>SEYY01017501.1:0-12403 GCA_009176605.1 Armadillidium nasatum
AATAAATGGTCCAGTTATAAAATTTGCCCACTTAAACATTCAATGTAATCAACCCTTAACTTACTTCTTCTCTGTTATAATCAAGAAACAATGCACAATATCAGTGTTTAAAAATATTAATTCAGTATTTTGTACAAATATTTGCTCTCACATAGTTTGAGATTAAAAAGTCACCTAATCTTTATCATTCTCCTCGAATCCTCTTCTCTGCAATCGCTCGACCTAATCTTCTTCCATTGTTAAAGAAATGCATCCAAGATAGTGTTTCCTGTTTTCTGCCAGAGAATTTCTCTGTGCCATAGTGAAGATGAAAATGCTTTATTCAAAAATCCAGATTTCAAACAATAATCTTCTTAGAAGCAGGAAAAATTTTGATAGATTCTGTAAAGAAAATATAAAATAGTAACACATATTCCAAATAATACACATAAAACTATTTGAATTTGTTGTTATCATTAAACACTACTATATTAATTTCATCGTGTTCTATTGTATATTTGCAGAATGGTGTATGATCGGAAATTTGAGAGAAAACTACAAAAATTGATTTTAAATATTTATTATCAGACTAAATTTGTATTTTATGAATATTTCCTTCAATACACTTCACACGAGAATTTCTTAGCATAAACTCTTCACGAAAGAATCAAACCACCATACAATATATAAATAATTTTCTCGTGAACACTAACATTTGCCACTTAAAGCAGTGTAGAACAAAATATGAATAAGTAAGATAATTCTTCAGAATAGTGATTGGCCTGTTAACCGATTTTTACCATTTTTGCATAGAACTCAGAAAAGGCACCATAAATCAGAATAAAATAAAAAATTTTACCCGTATAGGCCTATAATATCATTTATTCAAGTAGCAAATATCTATAGTTTTCACCAACGATAAAAGTCTTCAATACGATTGAAACACAAATTTATATATATAATTTATTTTTTTTTATTTTTGTTTTATTTTTTTTTTTATTTTTATTTTTACTTGTGATCTTTTGTTAGTGTTGTCTTAATGAAAATTACTTATGTTTAATTGTTTATTCCAGTTCTTGAAAATGATTTCAGCAGAAATCGAAACGTTGAATATGTTAATAATACTATAATGTATATAACTAGTTGATATAATCTTTAACTATTAAACTTAATTAATGTTGCATCTTTGTTTTTCTCTACTATTTATATATATATTATATATTATATATATATATATATATATATATATATATATATATATATATATATATATATATATATATATATATATATATATATATATATATATATATATATATATATATATTATATATATATATATATATATATATATATATATATATATATATATATATATATATATATGACGATCCAGAGCTATTCCTCCTCCTTCCAACTCATTGCCTACAATTTTTTCAAAAAATGTAATTTCTGCTTTCACTGAGCTCAATACTAAAGAGATGGTCTTGATGGTATTCCTCCTGTGGTTCTCAAAACTTGTGCTTCCGAGCTTGCACCCTGCCTTGGTAAACTATTTCGTCTTTGTTTTTCTACTTCAACTTTCCCTTCTTGCTGGAAACGTGCGCTCATTCAACCTGTACCGAAGAAGGGGGACCTCTTTCAACCCTCTAACTATCGTCCTATTTCCTTAACCTCCGTTCTTTCTAAAGTTTTCGAATCTATCTTTAACAGAAAAATTTTTAAACGCCTTAATTCTTCTAATTTTATCTCTGATGGCCAGTATGATTTTCGTAAAGAACGTTCTACTGGTGATCTTCTTTCCCTACTTTCTGACTCTTGGTCCTCCGCTCTTCAGGGTTTCGGTGAATCTTTCGCTGTGGCGCTAGACATATCGAAAGCTTTCGATAGAGTCTGGCACAAAGCTTTGATTTCCAAACTTCCCTCTTTCGGAATCTATCCTTCTCTTTGTGACATTCTCTCTAATTTCCTTTCTGGTCGTTCTATAGCAGCTGTTGTAGACGGCTACCGTTCTTTCCTTAAAATCTATAAATAGTGTGTTCCTCAAGGATCTGTCCTTTTCCAACTCTTTTTCTAATTTCATCAATGACCTATTCTCCATACTTCGTCTCCTATTTACTCCTATGCCGATGACTCCACCCTTCATTTCTCCTTTCAATTTGAAAGACGTCCCTCCCAACAGCAGTTGATAGATTCAAGAAGGATGGCCTTGGAGCAACTGACCTCTGATCTTTCTCGTATTTCAAATTGGGGCAGAGAAATCATGGTCGTTTTCAATGCCTCAAAAACTCAAATTCCTCCATATTTCTACTCACACAATCTTCCACACGACTATGATATCTTCTTCGAAAACACTCAACTCAAACTTCATCTGTCCTCAATATTTACGCTGTTTCTTTTTCTCGTGATCTTTCTTGGAAAGATCACATTATTTGTCTCTCTAAACAAGCTTCTAAGAGGTTGGGTGTTCTGAGACGCCTTCGTGGTTTTTTTACGCCAACCCAGTTGCTCGCTCTGTATAGGGGTGTTGTTCGCCCCTGTATGGAGTACACCCTCACATCTGGGGTGGTTCCACACAACAGCTCTCTCGAAAAGGTGAGTCTAAGCTTTTCGTCTTATAAACTCTTTTGCTCTTACTAACTCTCTCCAGTCTTTTTCTTCCAGCCGAATTGTTGCGTCACTTTCTCTATACTATCGCTATTACAACGGACATTCTTCTTCTGAACTCTTTCGCATACCTCCTCCATTGAGAAGGGCTCGTGCGACACGACTTTCTACACAGTCTCATCCTTTCTCTGTCCAACTCTCCGACCCCAGACTTAACCGCTATGCTCACTCTTACATGTACTCTACTGTTAAAATCTGGAACTCACTCCTTTATCTGTTTTCCAAATTTCCTTCGCCTTGCACACTTTTAAACGCCGTGTATCTGGTCACGTTGGCCATTAGCGATCAGATTCCTAATGTTCCCCAACTCACTTGGAATTTGGTTGGCGTCCGGCCTTTGCCCACCAGAGGATATATATATATATATATATATATATATATATATATATATATATATATATATATATATATATATATATATATATATATATATATATATATTAGCGTTCGAGAGGTTATCGGTATTGTTTTTTATTTGTTCATTTCTAATTTTAAGTACTTTATCAATTAGTTTTTATTTTGCTATTATATGTATTTGGGTGTTCTTTTATATTTATAATTTTTATCTCATCAACCAACCAACCTTTTAAATTTTTCCCGTCACTTAATTCTTGTGATTTTCCAGTCTGTTCTGCCGTTAAGATGTTCACATGAGTTGTGATGTGTTTTTACTTAATAGTTTTTGTTCTTTTGTAGAATTTTTTTGTATTTTAATTTTTGTGCATTAATTGTTTTGCTTTTCATTTCATTTTAGCTGAAGAAGAATCCCTATGATTCGAAACGTCCAAATAAAATATGCTCATCTTTACGGTGACCTTAATTTTCATCATGAAAATTAGATTTCCTGGAAATAAATCACAAGCAAAAATATATATAATATTATATATATATATATATATATATATATATATATATATATATATATATATATATATATATATATATATATATATATATATATATATATATATATATATATATATATATATATATATATATATATATTATATAATATATATATATATATATATATATATATATAATATATATATATATTATATATATATATATATATATATATATATATATATTATATATATATATATATATATATATATATATATATATATATATAATATATATATATAATATATATATATATATATATATATATATAATATATTTATATATATATATATATATCAGGCTAATATTTTATGAAAATTAATACAGTAATCAGTAATACTGCAGGCATACAGAAATATGAAATAATTATAATTTTCTTTAAAACTGAATTTTAAGTAACATTTTCACAATGAACACCAATCAGTGTGATAAATCTTCAGTATCAAAATATTTCAAAAAATGAAATTGATGAAAATATTTTTATTTTTTTAATTTTTTTTTACAGAACGCCACCACTCACGGGCAGAGCAATTTTCAAGGATGGGACACACACATAAGAAGAAAATTCATTTAGACACACACCTAACGCACAACCCTCAGGTGGGCACAGACGGAAGCCTTGAAGAGAGGAAGATTAAATACAGGAGGAAAAATAGATGATGGTAGAGAGTTCCACAGAATAGAGGTGGCTGGAAAGAAGGAGGCACCACAACGGGTTAGCCTGGGGTTTCCTACGTCCACACAAAATTGGTGCGAAAGCAGGGCACCCCTTGTGCAACGAGGACGACGCAACGGTGGAGGAATGCGAGAGGCCAATTCCCTCGAGCACCTGCCATTGTAATACCTATAGAAAAGAGATAGCGCGCCAACGTCACGTCGCAGAGATAGAGGGTCAAGAGAGTTTGAAAGTATGAGGGACAGTTTATTAATCTTTTAGCTTTTGACTCAACCCTATCCAGAAGAGAGGAGGAGCCGGAGCCCCCCAAATGTGAGAACAGTACTCCATACAAGGGCGAATAAGACCTTATATATTTGGAGTAACTGCTCAGAAGAAAAAAATTCTCGCAATCTGAACAAAACTCCCAGCTTCCTAGAGGCCGCTTTAGCAACCATTGTGATATGTGGTTTCCAAGACAGTTGGTATTTATGTTTAGACCAAGAATATTAATGTTATTTACAGGTGAGACGGGAGAGCCATCGAAGAGGATAGGAAAGTTAGGAGGTGTTTTTGAGAGGAAGATGTGAAGAAGTTGAGTTTTTATAGAGTTGAATTTCACAAGGTTGCTATGACCCCACCGGGAAATTCCATCCAGATCGGCAAGAATAGAATCGGAAAGTTGAAGACGAGAAGCAACTCTAGAAGCAAAAGAGGGAGCAGATTTGAAATGAGTAGAAGAATGTAGAGTTTTGTCATCAGCATAAGAGTGAACAGAGTTAGAAGTGCAGTTAAGAAGGTCGTTAATGAAAAGTAAGAATAGAGTTGGAGATAAAACAGAACCCTGAGGAACACCACAGTTGACAGAAAAGGAGGAAGAGGTCGCTCCATCTACAAGAGCCGAAATGGAACGATCTGAGAGAAAACTAGACAAGAGTAAGCAAAGGGAAGGAGGAAACCCAAAGGAAGGGAGCTTGGAGAGCAGCGACGCATGCCATACCCAATCGAAAGCCTTGGATATGTCAAGCGCCACCACACAAGACTCCCCGAAGTCACTAAGGGCAGAAGACCATAGATCAGTAAGATAGGAAAGTATGTCACCAGTTGACCTCGAGCGTCGAAAGCCATACTGGTGATCTGAGAGAAGAGAATGAGACTTCAAATGATCCAGGAAATGAGAGTTGAGGAGAGTTTCAAAAATTTTAGATAGAACACAAGTGAGAGCTATAGGTCTATAATTAGAAGGGTCAGAGCTGCTAAATTTTTTCGGGATCGGCTGAACAAATGCACGCTTCCAGTTTAGAGGAAAAGTATTAGTATTAAGTCATAAAGAGTAGAGCTGAACGAGGATAGGGGCCAACTCGGAAGCACACTCCCTCAGAACACGAGGGGGAATGCCATCCGGGCCACTGGCCTTCCTGACGTTCATAGATTTCAGGATCCCATGCATTCGATCATGAGTAATTACAGGTAGAGGCATGGGACACCTGAGAGGAGAAGGAGTAGGAGGAGGGATGCCAGAATCGAGCAGGGTGGAATTCGATGAAAAAAGGAGGCCGAAGAGATTAGCCTTTTCAGAAGGAGTATTACTACAGAACCATCAGAGCGAATAAGAGGAGGAAAGGCAGATTTACAGAAGTTGTTTGAGATATTTTTGACAAGAGGCCAGAAATTTTTATCAGTAGGAGAGCCATGGAGGTCAGCGCACTTCCTTTTTATGAAAGTACGCTTAGTCCGTCGAAGAACATCCCTGCAACGATTCCGAGCTGAATGAAAATTAGCAAGAGTGATAGGAGAAGGAGAGTTTTTCCATTCACGATAAGCATTGTCTCTCTCCCGAAGGGCAAGAGAACAATTGCCATCGAACCATGGATTTTGAGGAGAAAAAGATTTAGTTGAAGATGGAATGAATCTGCCCATCCCGTCAAGGATTACGGCCCCTACCTTTTCAGCAGAGACAGAAGCGTCCCCCGAGACAAAGCAAGATTCACTCCAATGATAGTTAGCAAAGAAGCGGCGTATTGCCCCCCAATTAGCCCGATTAAAGTGCCAGAAAGTACGTTTAGGGCATGGTGGAGCTGTTGGAGAGAAAGCATTATAACTAAGAGCTATAAGATTATGGTCAGAGTTACCAATAGGAGGGAAAATGGTGTATTTATATCTAGAAGGAGTAGTGGTGAAGCATAAATCAAGTGTATTCAAGAATTGGTTAGGACGATCTGGAATGTGTGTAGGGTTCCCTAATCAACTGCTCTAGATCGTTAAGAATGCTGAATGATTTGGCCTCCCTCCCACCTGTATCAGTATGAGAGGAGCCCAACCACTCAGTGTGGTGTACGTTGAAATCCTCTAAATAGAGGACTTCAGCATTTGGATGAGAAGAAGTGACAGTCTCGTGAGTAGTAGTAAGATATTGAAAAAAAACTGGAAAATCTGTTCCATTAGGGGAGCAGTAGCAGAAACACATGATAATAGTAGTAGTAGTAGGAAGACAGATTTTTAGCCATAAAACATCGAAATTAGGAGATTCTAGATTTACGAGACGTGTCACAGGAGTGTTAATGTTAATATAGGCACAGACTCCACCATTTAGACGGAAATTGTGAAAAAAAGTTGTAGTTAGAGACATTAAGATTGCTAGAGAAAGAATCCCTGTCCAGCTGGGTCTCAGACAGAAGCAAAAAGTTAGGACGAGAGGTAGAGAGGTGGTGTTCAACAGACGCTAAATTAGATCGAAGGCCACGGACGTTAGCAAAGGTAATAAAAAGCCCCCGCCTACGCCCAACCCCACGATCACTCAGATTATACATTTCGCAGACACACGCACGCACGCACGCACGCATACACACACTTACTCACGCACACACGCACTCACGCAAGCACAGAGCATCGTAAACTAACATTAAAAACAAAATAATTAATATTAAAATTATAAAAACTTTTAAAATATCAATAATTAAGAATATTAAAGCTATAACTATCAAAACAAATTGTAAAGTAAATTTATGCTAAGGAAATTCAGTTAAAATACCAAAGAAAATATATAGTAAATTTAAAATGGTAAAAGTTTATACTTAGGTTAAAACAATACTTATCTGAAAATGACAATCTTCACTGACAATAAAAATAACCTATAATTAATTTAAAACACTATGCACTTAAAAGTTAAAAATACAACACACATTTAAAACTATAAAAAAAACACAAACACACACACTAGCATTGGAGCTCTAACAGACACAACTTTCCACTAAGAGAGCTTCTGCTAAACTTGTTTGCCAAGTTGCAAAAGAAGTCATCTGTGAATTGAATAACCATGAACATTCAATTTAAGACAGCATTTGCAAAGACAACATCCTGAAATCTTTAAAATAGTAGAAGGAAAAAACTAAAGTTTACATCAGTTACCCTAAACACTTCATGTATACAACTTTCTATTTCAAGATTTGCAACAAGTTAAAAAGTTACGATATCAATGACCGCTGAATGATTTAAACTCATATTATCCAAATAGTTGTAAATGGAGAAGAAACCTTAAAATTCTTTTCCACTCCAGCATTTACTCTATAATGGAGAATTAATCAAAAACTTAGGCATTTCTATGGAAAAATGGTAATAAGTGAAGCTGAAAGTCAGGAAAAAGTGCAGAAACAAATGTTCATGGGAAATGTTTTCCTTTTAAAAATGGATGCTTGTGCTAGACGTACTAGAAAGAATAAATTATTTTGCAATAAATGTCTAATTAACCAAACTAATTAACGAAATAACAATAGGTACTTTAGCAGTTCGAGAAACGCAAGCACAACATACATCAAAATTTAGTAGAAATCTAGTTGAAAAAGTTCTCAAAGAGTCTGAACTTACAAAAGAGCAAGTTTTAGCAGTTGTAATGGACAATGCATCCAACAGGATAAATGCAATAAATAAACTAATGTAGACTCCTCTAAAATAGATAATTCTAATTTAGATTTTGAATCCGAAAATTGTATCTGACCAATAAAATTGCAAATGTTGGTTTAGAAACGAAATTAAATGAAGATGTGGATTCTGCTTTCACTGCTGTAAAAATAGAACACATGCGATGCGCTGTACATACCTTACAGTTCACCATCAGAG
The DNA here is from genome assembly GCA_009176605.1 of Armadillidium nasatum. Taxonomy (NCBI): domain Eukaryota; kingdom Metazoa; phylum Arthropoda; class Malacostraca; order Isopoda; family Armadillidiidae; genus Armadillidium; species Armadillidium nasatum. The sequence continues at coordinate 8,324 of SEYY01017501.1, forward strand.
ATGGTTTAAAGACATTGTCCATACTCTTATAGCTAATATACGCCATATTACTGTGGCTGCACGAACACCAAAAAGTTGAAGTTATTTTAAACGTAAAGGAGGAAAAGTTGCTATCTTGTAACAAGCAACTAGGTGGGGCAGTACTTACCTATTGATTAATAAGAGCTTTTAAAAACTAAAGAATGCATTAATTGACATGAATCATCCAGATATAACAATGATTGATTTTCAGTGGTGTGAAGTAGAAAGGCTTGAAGCAATCCTTCATCATCCATTCTTAGTGACTAAAAGATTACAAGCAGCTGAGTTAACCACTGGCTTCTTTTACAAAGGACTGTAAAAAACTTATGCTGACCTTCTCTCAAATGCATAGAACAATTGCGGATGCAATTAAAGAGTCAATGAAAAAAGAGAAACTTCTTAATAATGAAGTATTACTTGTTGTGCGTAATCTATATTGATCATATGTGCAAGATTACGCTAAATGATGTACAGCTCAGTAGAGGAAAGATAGCATTGATTAATAAAGCAATTCGAAAAAAGCATTATGATACTTCAAAACAGTCATCAACTCAAAAATAAGGAAGTTAAAAATGCCAAGCACTTAAAGTAGTTAATGAACTTAATGTAAACCAACTTTCAACTTCATCACCCTCTTTAAATTTTGTGAATGTATCAGCTTATGAATAGTTTCTTTATCTGAAAGCCAACACCATCGGACTGAAGGAAAAATGGATAGTAAACGAGGATCTTCTAAAGCAAAATTTAAGCTTGATGTATCTCGTGTTTTGCCCGTTATGGAGAAATAGATAAATCATCAAAGGCGATATACCACATTACCCAAAAATAATTCAAGATGCTGCTTATAAAGTAACTTGAATGCCAACAACACAAGTTAGTGTGGAACGCTTATTTTAGACCCTTCGAATAATTCTGTCAGACTTACGAGCCTCAATGAAAGAGGATCTGATTGAATCCTTCTGTTTCCTTAAAACAAATTCATTTTGAAAAAAAAATTAAATTATTGTTTATTTCTTTTGATGAAGAGTGCATTTTGTTTCATATATTTAGTTTTATTGATTAAAAAAGATGAAACTTTGCATTGTGCGATCAAAGTTGTGCAAAGCTTAAAACTACTGTAAAAAATGTGGTATAGAGTCCTATTGATGCGGAACTCCATTTGGGCTAATGTTTCTGGGTGGCAGTAATACTTAAATACAACTGTATAAGAATTAGGAGAATCTTTAAACCAAAGGCGGAGCCAGAACCACTCAAATAATGGATCCGAAGCAGGAACTGGAGCCGGAGCAGGAGCAGGAGCCAGATATGGCAATAGCTCTGGAGCTGGAGCTGGAGCTGAAGCTGAAACAAATTTCATCAGCTCCCCAGCCCTGCTTTGAACCACGAAACAAATTACCTATACATGATTCCCAATATGCATTATATTAACTTAAGAAGTATTTTAGCATACCATTTATTTAAAACTAGCAATAATCTTATTAAGAAGCAATTTTTGTATAATTTATCAGAATACCGCATCTATCTTTCGAACAAATTAACTAAACTTTGTGAAGAATCATCATGGAATACGTTTTCCAACCCAAAGTTGATCACTGATTTATTAAATTACCAAGTGAACAAAGAAGAAAACTTTCTTCAGACTTAGTCTTAGGTTTTCTCATTCGGTACCTCTCTAAGAAGTAAATTACAAGTACTCTCATCATTCGAAAATAATAAAACTCTTTTCCTTTAAAAGCAAAAAACTTCAAAAGAATTATTCATAATTTCCAAAACGTCTAAATCTTGCTCGAAAAAAATCAAAAACGTAATTAAATCATCATTATTCGGCATGCAGTTAAGGGTGCCAGTATTGTTGTCATAGAGTACTTAAACTATATAAATAAAGCAGAACAAATGGTTAGTGATCGAAAAATATACTAAAATCTTTATGGAAACCCTATTAACTTCCAAACATACATTTTTAGAAAGAATGTTATTAAAAATATGCTTCCGACCGATTTACATAAAAAACTATCTACTCCTAATCCCACAATTCCATATTTCTATGGTATTCCAAAATTGCGCAAAGGAATCCCTCTTCGATCAAAATTTAAAAACAGAACAAATCTACAAACAAAGCCATCTACCGAGTTTTGTAAAACTCTGTAGATGGCTAACCGATTTGCTTTCCCCCTTACTAGGTACCATATCTACACCGCATATTACAAATAATCCTCAATTTAAAAAGAAAATCCGGAAATAAAACTCCAAATCATATTCTAATAAGTTTTGTCATTATCATTATTTTCATTAACGTTTCAGTTTCACATTTCTTAGAATTTCTAACAAACAAATTAAAAATCTATACTCTACTAGTATTTCATTCCAATTTTATAAAATTAATCTAAATATGAAAGTCTTCTTTTACTAACAGTTTCAGTTTCACATTTCTTAGAATTTCTAACAAACAAATTAAAAAGCTATACTCTACTAGTATTTCATTCCAATTTTATAAAATTAATCTAAATATGAAAGTGGCAATATATTTTCTTTTAATAACAGTTTTATATACAAATTTTTGGCGCAAGCCTGAGCCCCGTCATTGCTAAACTACAGTATAAATGGATTTTTTTTAATCATACCAGGCAAATCTTGCCATCGCTCATATTTTGGTTAGACCTTGAAATCTTTGCCTTTCCGTCTGAATCAACATAAAGCAGACATAATGAGGTGCAATGATAGGCTATTTTTTTTTTTTTTTTTTTTTTTTTGGCAAATTGCAGATAAACTGTAATAAAGCTAAATTTATTTATCCTTCAAAAACAAAAAATTTAAATAATTAATTGAATCCTTTTTTCTTAAACTTTGCATAATATTAATACATCATGTCTTTTTTTTTTTAAAGATAGATGCATATTTGGTCAATTATCTAAAAACTGTTTTAGCAAAGAATTTTCACTTTATCTTCAATGATCAGTTTCCAGGATTATTGGATAGCTGAAGTGGATATTCTTTATAGAAGACCTGGTGATATTCTATTAATGAATTTTTCTACTCCTTTGATTCAGTATCTGTTGTAGATGGCCACCGTTCTTCCTTTAAATCTATTAATAGTGGTGTTCCTCAGGGTTCTGTCCTATCCCAACACTTTTTCTACTTTTCATTAATGACCTTCTCTCTATTATCTAATATTCACTCCTATGTTGAAGACTCCACCCTTCATTATTCCTCCCAGTTTGAAAAACTTTCCACCCAACAACAGTTGATAGACTCGAGAAGGGTATCCTTGGAGCAACTAACCTCTGATCTTTCTCGTATTTCAAATTGGGGGAGAGAAAACATGGTTGTTTTAAATGCCTCAAAAACTCAATTTCTTCATCTCTCCACTCGACACAATCTTCCACAAAACTATGATATCTTCTTCGAAAACACACAACTCAAGCCTTCATCTGATCTTAATATTCTCGGTGTTTCTTTTTCTCGTGATCTTTCCTGGAAAGATCACATTACCTCTCTTTCTAAACAAGGTTCTAAGAGGTTAGGTGTTCTGAGGCACCTTCAGTATTTATTCAATCCACCCCAGTTGCTTGCACTGTATAGGGATGTTGTTCGCCTCTGTATGGAGTATGCGTCACACATTTAGGTTAGTTCCACTCATACAGCTCTCCTTGAGAAGGTGGAGTCTAGGGCTTTTCGTCTTATCAACTCTCCTGATCTCACTAATTCTTTCCAATCTCTTTCTGCCCGTCGAATTGTTGCGTCACTTTCTCTTTACTATCGCTATTACAACAGACACTGCTCTTCTGAACTCTCTCGTCGCATACCTCCTCCATTAAGAAGAGCTCGTGCGACACGCCTTTCTACACAGTCTCATCTTTTCTATGTCCAACTCTCCGACCCCAGACTTAACCGCTATGCTCAATCTTACATATACTCTACTGGTAAAGTCTGGAACACACTCCCTTTATCTGTTTTCCCAACTTCCTTTGACTTGCATACTTTCAAACGCCGTGTATCTGGACACGTCGTCCACCATCGACCAGGATAGATCTTTCCCAACTCCGGTGGAATTTGGTAGGC
>SEYY01017502.1:12500-15000 GCA_009176605.1 Armadillidium nasatum
CTCTGACTCTTAGTACTACTATACTGCATTTCTGTGAATCTTTTGGTATGACACTAGACATATCAAAAAACCTTCGGTAGAGCATGACACAAACTTTGATTTCTAACTTCCCTCTTTCGGTATCTATTCTTCTCACTGTGGCCGTCTGTCTGATTTCTATTCATTTTATTCTATAACAGTTGTAGACGGCAGCTGTTCATCATTTATATCTGTTAATAGTGGTGTTCTTTAGGTATGTGTTCTATCACAAAATATTTTTCTGTTTTTTTGACTTTCTCTCTATTACTTCATTCCTAATCCACTCTTCCTCCATTACTCCTTTCACTTTGAAGTTCGTCCCACCCAACAGCTATTAATTATCGCAAGAAGAATAGCCATGGAGAAACTAACTCCTGATCATTCTTGAATTCCTTAATGGAGCAGTGAAATCATAGTTGTTTACACTACCTCAAAAATCAAGTTCTTCCATCTTTTTGCAAGACAGAATATTCCACACAACTATGATAAACCTTCATATGTCGTAAGTATTCTCGTTGTATTTTTTCTCGTGGTCTTTCTTGGAAGGGTTACACTATTTTTCTTTCTAAACAAGTTTCTAAGAGACTGCTTGTTCTGAGGTGATTTTGAAATTTCATCACTCCACTTCAATTTTGTTTTTTATAGGGATGTTATTTTTTCATGCATAGAGCATACGTCACACATCTTGGGTGGTTCTATTCACACAGCTCTCCTTGAAAAAGTGGAATATAAGGATTTTCGACTTATCAACCATTTTGCTCTTATTAAAATTCACAGTATATATTTCTGCTGGTATATCAACCTCAATATAATCGCAATTGCAACGGACACTCTTCTCCATCATATAATCAATATAATCTCCAAGCAATATAATCACAATTATAACGGACACTACTCTTCTGAACTCTCCTGTCGCATAATCTATGAGAAGGGCTCGTGGGACACGCCTTTCTACCAACCTCATTCTTTTTCTTTTCAACTCTCTAACATCAAACTTAACCGCTATACTTAGTCTGACAAGAACTCCGCTTGTAAAGTCTGAAACTCATTTCCTTTATCTATTTTCCCAACTTCCTCTGACATACACACTTTTAAATTTTAAATCTGACCTGTCAAGAGAATTTCCCAATTCTGGTGGCTATTGGTAGACTCTGGCCTTTGCCCACCAAGGTATATATATATATATATATATATATATATATATATATATATATATATATATATATATATATATATATATATATATATATATATATATATATATATATATATATATATATATATATAATATAATATATATATATATATATATATATATATTATATATATATATATATATATATATGAGAAAAGATTCGACACGCGAAAGGTATATTAATTTGTTTTCATTGTTGTGCAGTGATAGAAAAATGAAAGCTAATAGTGATACTTTGTTGAAACAACTTGCAACGATTGAATATTTTCATGCCGAAAGTGTACATAATGTGAGTGAAATTCATCGTCGTTTGCTCGAGGTGTATGGAACGGGCACAATGGATGAAAACGGGTTGACGGGTCTTTAAAGAAACTCTTTCCAATAAAGGTGAAATGTCGATTTACCGCAGGGACCACTGACCAACATCATGCTCGCGTTGATGAGATTATTCTTGCATGGAAATCGACAAATTAAACAGTTCGAAATTTCTTTCATGCAACAAGCCTCTATGGAATTCAGACACCCAAACTCACCTGGTGTACGAAAGTTTAAGACTCAACTTTCGACTGGTAAACTCATGCAGACAGCATTCTGGGATGTAGACGGCCTCGTCTATTCGGAATATCCGCTGAAGGACACGATTGTAACCTCCGATCGTTATTGTGAAGATCTCCATTAATTGAGGATCTGCATCCGTCGAATATGACGAAACCGTAGTTTTCCTCCATGCATCATGACAATACTCGACTACATTACAGTGTCAAGACGCTTCAGAAGCTTCAACGCTTGAACTTCGAGGTCATTGATCACCCACCATAAAGTCCTGATTTGGCCCTCAGTGATTTTCACTTATTTCCAAAGTTGAAGGAGAGTCTCCTTGGAGTGAGATTTAATTCAGATGATGAAGTGATGAAAGCGGTGGCGGACTGATTCCGAGAAACAGATCAAGACTTCATTTCAACCGGTTTCGAGAAGTGGGTTCAACGTTTGCATAAATGTATTGATGTAGAAAAATTATATTACATGTTCATTACATATTTTTTCAGTCTTTGTTTTATTACCTTATTGCAGTGTATGATTTTACTTTCAGCCCACTCTCGATTATATATATATATTATAATATATCTATATTATATATATATATATATATATATATTATATTATATATATATAATATATATTTATATATTATAATATAATATAATCTATTATATATTATAATATAAATAAATATAAAAAAAAATATAACCCAAGTTGCATAGTTTAAAAGCATATGTTGTTGTTTTT
>SEYY01017502.1:22500-25000 GCA_009176605.1 Armadillidium nasatum
AAAGTTATAGGCTCAAGTAGAAGGGAAGGCTTATCTCCTCCCGGGATCCCCAAACTCCAAGAACCTCTATCCCCCAACATCAGTCTTCCAAAAGGAGTAAAAAAGAGGAAGAAGAAGAAGAAGAAGAAGAAGAAGAAGAAGAAGAAGAAACAAAAAAACATTTATCCATTTGTCGCCACAACTAATAGCAGAAAAGTTGTTAATCTGCATCGTTATCTCGGTCGCTTCCAAAAGGGCTCCTGTGAAGGACCATTCCCAGGTAATCATATCGAAGGTTGGGTTCTGAAGAGAGCGATTCAGGTGTCCGATCAGTATGGATTGATGGCGTCATAAAGTTCGCTTTCCAATTGTTTATGTTCTTTTGTTCGGGAATGAATTGTTCTTTTTTTTGGTGATTGAGTTGGTGATTTTAGGCGATTTTCTTTCTCTTTAATATTACTTTGATCCTTTGCCAATTTCATTAGATTTGTTCCGTTTTCTTTCTTTTTAATTATAGGTGTTGCTGTTGTCGTTTATCTAGTTCTACGGACGATATTATTCTTATTCTCGTTGTTATTCTTTTTCTTCTTCTCATTCTTAGTATTTTTATTCCGAGAATCACGGTTCCTGCTGAGATGTAACGAGCAGAAAAGGGTGGGGGAGGGGGGAAGGAACGAGAGGGGAATAAACATAAGAAATGCGCATTTCAAAATAAAATTTTCTCTTCATGATGAGCTTCCCGTTGTATCTATTCAGAAATCTGTAAATAAATGAATAGAAATATGAACAGTGACAGCAGGGAAGGTGTACAATTCTCTCTCACTCTCTCTCTCTCTCTCTCTCTCTCTCTCTCTCTCTCTCTCTCTCTCTCTCTCTCTCTCTCTCTCTCTCTATCTATCTATCTATCTATCTATCTATCTATCTATCTATCTATCTATCTATCTATCTATCTATCTAATATATATATATATATTATATATATATATATATATATATATATATATATATTATAATATATATATATATATATATATATATATATATATATATATATATATATATATATATCAAGGGCGAACAGATACGATGATAGGAAATGGAGGCAATGACTTCCTAATATTTTTTCGTGACTAACTAATGAAGTAAAATTACAATGAATTAATAAACATTACAATGAAAAAAAAAAAGAGTCAAGGAGAAACCCATTAACAACATCAATATAAAGAAAGAAAGAAAAAAAAAGCAAAACCTCCTTGATTTTATTCCTCTCTTCTGACACAAAGAGACTCCGCCAATTTATTTTGAAATATATATTATATATATATATATATATAATATATATTATTATATATATATATATATATATATATATATATATATATATATATATATATATATATATATATATATATATATATATATATATATATATATATATATATATATATAATATATATATATAATATATATATATTATAAAATTTATCGCTAAGAAATGATATCTTAGTGTTCATTTAAATCAGCCTTTTGCGACTGTCTTTGTTCTTGCTCTCGAACGATTTATTTTGAAGAAAACATGAAAAATAAATATCCTTCTTTCTGCATTTCATATATTTCGATCTTTGTAGCAAATAAAGAAAGAGCATGGTACGAATCACGTTTACACTTGTGTTAACACATTCACGCGTATTATATATATATATATTAGTATATATATATATATATATATTATATTATATATATATATATATATATATATATATATATATATATATATATATATATATATATATATATTATATATTGAATGCGGTTGTACTTCTATGATTTCCCTTGGAATGATAACTGCTCCCGTGGGTTATGCTGAGCGTATAAACCAGCTGGTTCATTCTGGCATGGAGGTGTACATTCCAAATTCTTTTGCTTCAACTAAATCTAACGAACCCCGGTTTAACTCTACTTGTTCTCGTACTTTCCGTCTCAGGGATGTTGCCTTCTGGGATTACCGTCGTCTTCAAACCCCAGAATCTCATTTAACTTGCATTTCTTCCCGGAATCAGGCAAAATCTATTCTTCGTGACACCAAAAACTCTTTCCACTATCTTATGTGCAATAATCTTTCTGTTTCCTTTTCCTCTCGTTCTTTCTGTCATTTTGCAAAAAAAAAAAAAAAAAAAAAAAAAAAAAATATATAATATCAACTCTAACTTTGCTGCTTCTCTCTTTGCCCTTTTTCTCCTCTAGTATGTATCTTCTGATGGCACAATTCCGTTTTACCTTCTGCTATAGCTGAACTTTCAAACTTTTGCCTCTAACTCTACCTTAGATGATTCCGGAGCTATTCCTCCTCCTTCGACCCCCTCCAACTCATTTATGCTTAATATTGTAATTTCTTCTAAATATGTCATTTCTGCTTTCTCTGAGCTTAACACTAAGAGGGCGTACGGTCCTGATGGTATTTCTTCTGCAGTTTTCAAAACTTGTGCTCCTGATCTCGCACCCTGCCTTGGTAAACAATTTC
>SEYY01017502.1:30000-32500 GCA_009176605.1 Armadillidium nasatum
TATATATATATATATATATATATATATATATATATATATATATATATATATATATATATATATATATATATATATATATATATATATATATATATATATATATATACTGGTGGCCAAAGGCCAGAGGTCTACAAGAGTTGGGAAATTACAGGTATTAGGGCTAAATTAATGGTCAACATGTCCTAATACTAGTAGTTTGAAAGTCAAAAGAATCTGAAGAAATATATAAAGGAAGTGTGTTCTAGACTATACTAATAGGGTACTTGATAGATTTAACAAGACGGTTAAGTCTGGGGGGTCGGAAAGTTGGACAGAGAAAGGATGAGACTATACAAAAATGGGAGTCCCACGAGCCCTTCTAAATGGAGATGGCATGCAACTGGAAAGTTAAAAGAAGTGTCCGTTGTAATAGAGATAGTATAGAGAGAATGATTCAGCAATTCGTCGGGCAGGAAGAGACTAGAACGGTGAGAGAGAAAAAGTAGATAGGACGAGAATTCTTAGACTCTACATTTTCAAGGAAAGTGTGTGAGTAGAACTACCCCAATTGTATGAAGCATTCTATTTACGAGAGCGAAGAACACCCCTATAAAGAGCAAGCAACTGGTGTGATGTGGCTGGGAGAAATTTTGAAGGCGCTTCAGAACATTTAACCTCTTAGAAGCTTTCTTAGAAAGAGAAGAAAGGTGATCCTTCGAAGAAAGATATTGAGAAAAAGAAGCCTCAAGAATATAATTGGACAGACGAAGGCTTGAGCTGTGTTTTCGATGTCATAGTTGGGAGAAAGTTCATCCATTTTCCTACTCAACCAACTTGAGTTTTTGTAGCATTGAAGACCATCAATTTTTTTCTGGACCAATTAGAAGTTCGAGAAATATCAGAGGTTAATAGCTCCAAAGCTATCCTCCTAGTGTCAAAACGAAAGAAGTAATGAAGGTTAGATTCATCTTCATAATGGTAGATAATTGATGAAATAATAGATGAAAGGTCATTATTCATTCATGAAAAGTAGAAAAAAAAGTTTGGGATAGGACAGGTTCTCGAGGAACACCACTATCAATAGATTTATAAGATGAACGATGGGTATCTTTAACATCTGCTATCACAAATTTCAAATCTCTTTAGAGAGTTTACATTTTCCAAGTTAACTTTTGAGTTAGTAGATTAGTGGTTGTAATATATATATATATATATATATAATATATATATATATATATATATATATATATATATATAATATATATATATATATATATATATATATATATATATATATATATATATATATATATGAAACAGCAGTTAGTTGACCTCTGATCTTTCTCGTATTTCAAATTGTGGCAAAGAAACATGGTCGTTTTCAATGCCTCAAAAACTCGATTCTTCCCTCTCTCTACTTGACACAACCTTCCACACACCTATGACACCTTTTTAGAAAATACCGTACTCAAACCTTCATCTGTCCTCTATGTTATCGTGTTTTTTTTTTTTTTTTTTTTTTTTTCTCGTGATCTTTCTTGGAAAGATCATATTACTTCTCTTCCTAAAGAAGCTTCTAAGAGGTTGGGTTATCTGAGGCGCCTTCGTGATTTTTTTTCGCCACCCCAGTTGCTTCCTCTTCATAGTGGTGTTGTTCGCCCCTGTATGGAGTACGCCTCAAACATCTCAGGTGGTTCCACACAAAAAGCTCTTCTAGAAAAGGTGTAGTGTAGAGCTTTTCTTCTTATAAACTCTTTTGTTCTTACAAACTATATTGAATCTGTTTCTGCCCATCGAATTGTTGCGTCACTCTCTCTATACTATCGCCATTACAACGGACACTGCTCCTCTAAACTCTCACGTCTCATACTTTCTCCTTTGAGTAGGACTCTTGTGACACGTCTTTCTTCACAGTCTCATCCTTTCTCTGTCCAACTCACCGACCCCTGACTTAACTGCTATGCTCAGTCTCATTTGTACTGTACTGCTAAAGTCTGGAACAGACTCCCTTTATCTTTTTTCTCAACTTCATTTGATTTGCACACATTTAAACGCAGTGTATCGGGACATGTTGGTATTTAATAGACCTCTGATTCTGTTGTACTCCAACTCTGGTAAAAATTGATAGGCTTCAGGCCTTTGCTCACCAGAGAAGAATATATATATATATATATATATATATATATATATATATATATATATATATATATATATATATATATATATATATATATATATATATATATATATATATATATATATATATATATATATATATATATATATATATATATATATATATATATATACCGTTACTGCAGTATATTTTTATCATATAATATTTTTTATTTATGCTCATATTTTTTCGCTTAAATTGTTTATATATTTTGCAAAGTTTTATGTTTTCCTTTATTGAAAAAGGAAGTATGTAATTAAAGCAAAAATTTATAATGATAATTTCCTTAATTTTATGTTTTCGTAAAAATATATTTTTAGCATTCTTTTTTAATACTTTTTTTTT
>SEYY01017502.1:50000-52500 GCA_009176605.1 Armadillidium nasatum
CTAATAAAAATAATAGTCGAGTTTCTATTAAAGGAAACAATACAAAACTCATTTAGAAATTATTGTTTCTTTTAAAAAATTATTAATCTAAATATTTTAAGAATTTTTTTTTTCTAACTACATTAAAAATAGGCAAAGGTTGCCAGATTGCTATATAATTTTAATAGCTAAATTACTTTTATATTATTATATATATATATATATATATATATATATATATATATATATATATATATATATATATATATATATATATATATATATATATATATATATATATATATATATATATATATATATATATAATATATATATAGATTTTTATTCGAAGTGGTTTAAAATATTAATAAAAATATAAAATATGAAAACTCAATGCCCACCTGACACAAAATTTAACAGGTGAGTTCGGACGAAAGCTTTTGCGTGTGGAAGATTAAATTCTTCAAGAAACAGAGAACTGGAGGGAATTTCACAGAACAGAGTTGGCTGGAAAGAAGCTTCACAAGTCTGAAGTTGCCAATATTCACACTAAATTCATATGAAAACACTGCAACCCCCCCCCCCAACATACATACACACACATGCACCTAAATAAAGGCATAAAAACTCTACCATTTGGAGAACAATAGCAGAAGCATAAAATTATTTTAGTAGTAGGAAATGAGATTACATCCTATTGAACATAGAAGTTATAAGATTCAAGATTGCCAACACGCGTCTTAAGTGAGTCTTAATTAATATTTACGTGTTACATAATCCTTTTTCAGACTAAAATTATGGAATGAATTATAGTTAGAGATATTTAAAAAGTTAGAGAATGAGTTTAATATCTTTAATAATTCTTTAATATCTGAATCTCATAAGAAGCAAAAGGTTAGGATAAGAGTTAAAAATGCGATATAACAAGGATTTGAACTTAGCTCGTAAGATACGGAAATTTTTAAAGTGTAAAGAAGAACATGACTACGAAAATCCTACATTGTAACAAACGCGATCAAGAAAGAAAGAAAAATAAAAAAGTAAACTACGATATGAATGCTTTAAATAAAAACTTTTCCCCAAATAATAATAATAATAATAATAATAATAATAATAATAATAAATTCTAAATAAATAATTAAGGCAGATACTAATATTTGTATCTTTTAAAACCTTTTACCTCGGGGGAAAACTAAAAAAAAGGTAAAAATTTAAAACGTTAAAACAAATACTTATCTTAAAATCAAAGGTACTTCCTTCCTTAGGTAAATAATTAGCAATCTCCCTAAGAAAAATATTAAAATATTTGCCTAATTATAATTAATGTAAAACACTAAAACACTTAGAACACTACGGCACTTGTAACAAAATAAAACACTCCTTAATTAACAACCGAAATTTGCAATAAAATTAAAACACAAGAAAACATTAGTATAACAAGGACACCCTTCCATTAAAAAATGAAAAACTAATACAAATATATATATATATATATATATATATATATATATATATATATATATATATATATATATATATATATATATATATATATATATATATATTAGGGATGGAGTGAAGTATCGGTATCGGTATCGGTATCGGCAAGTATCGGCATATTTTCCGATACCGGTATCGGTATCGGTATCGGTATCGGCCTTTTCAGTATCGGTATCGGTATCGGCAAAATTTTGGGATAAGAGTAAAGTATCGGTATCGGTATCGGTAAGTTTTGGAATATATGGATAAAGTATCGGTATCGGTATCGGTATTTGGTAAGTATCGGCATATTTTCGGTATCGGTATCGGTATCGGTAACTGGTAATTTTTAGGTATCGGTATCGGTATCGGTATCGGTAAAAATTTTGGTATCGCTCCATCCCTAATATATATATATATATTTATATATATATATATATATATATAATATATATATATATATATATATATATATATATATATATATATATATATATATATATATATATATATATATATATATATATATATATATATATATATATATATATATATATATATATATATATATATATATATATATATATATATATATATATATATATATATATATATATATATATATATGCGTGTGTGTGTATGCTTGTATATGTATATGTATATATATTTACAGAACTCTAAAGAATAGATAAAAGAAACAGGGAAAAATTAAGATTGTTTCAAGTAAAATAAACAAAAAAAATAGCCATCCATTATTTTCAACGAAATCCACTTATAATTTCTCACAAGGAGGCAACCCCTTTCATTATTTCTTTTACCTTACAAACCTTTTTTTTTCTTTCTACCTTTATATATATATATATCTTGCTATATCTTAAAAGTACATAAAGTGATACCAAGCTCACGATCTAATTGTATTTTATCACTGCCGAAGCCTGTAATTGACATTGTTTATCTCTTGTATGTATTCTTAGGTGAAGATTTTAATTATATTTCTTTGCTGGTAATCAATTTTATTAAGTCAATTAGAAAATTATATATT
>SEYY01017502.1:72500-80000 GCA_009176605.1 Armadillidium nasatum
CTTTTATGAGTAAAAAATTGCAAGTGAAGATTCTGAATCTGAATAATGAATCTTCAAAAAAGTTTACGTAAGTAAAAATGATTTCAATTTTATTTTTTTATTTATTTATTTTTTTGAATGCATTTTAACCTTTTTCTAGCACCTACTTATTTTAACATCTATAAAAAAAATAATAAATAAATTAAAAAAAAAAATAGCTCTTTAATTTTACCAAATATTGATATAATTTATTGTTTTTATTATTATTATTTTTTTCAATTAAACCTAAAAAATTTAAAATGTTAATTTATCAATTAATTCAATTTTTATAACATTTAAAAACCCGAAGTTTTAACTTTTTGAACTTCAATTTGAAGGACTTGAAATCAAGCAATTAATTTAAAGTTTACCATTTATGGTAAATTTTGATATACATTTATTTAAATTAAATTTAATATATATTTATAAGTATATATGAATTTATTTCTTTATGTAATTGTTTTAAAGCAATAATATATATATATATATATATATATATATATATATATATATATATATATATATATATATATATATATATATATATATATATATATATATATATATATATATATATATATATATATATATATATATATAATATATATATATATATATATATATATATATATATATATATATATATATATATATATATATATATATATATATATATATATATATATATATAATATATATATATATATATATATATATATACCTGTTACGTTGAGTAAAGATTACTACTTTTTCTTAACTTATTCGTTAATTAGGAAATGACGTTAACAATAAATTTCATTAGTAAAACACTAGGTTTAAATAATCAAAATATTAAAACTAATACAGTAATCGATTAAATTGCATTAATTCAATATTTTTCGATAATTTCGATATTTTCGAAAAGGAAATCAGAGCTGGGGTGGATTGGAGTCACATAAAATAAATGTTGAGGTTCTTTGTTGGTTGATTTAAAAAGAAGGAATTTATCTCGTAAAAATGAACTCTGACTCTGACTATAAATGCATGGCGGGCTGAGTACGGAATCCCCAACTAGGGGAACTTAAACCTCTAGCGGGTCCCCTTACTATCTCTGTTTTCTATAGATAGGTAAGGTAATTGATAAAATTAAAATATATATATATATATATATATATATATATATATATATATATATATATATATATATATATATATATATATATATATATATATATATATATATATATATATACTCTCCGGTGGTTAAAGGTAACTCACATGCATAAATCCACCTAAATTGAGGAAAACCATTTACCAAACCAGATTAAAGGACCCTTGGCCTGACACGGTCGGTGGGTTAAGTGAAAATCAAGCGAGGAATATAAAAGATGGTAAAGTGTTCCGCTCTTTAAAAGATGAATATGTTAAAATGAATATATTGATTAAATCGTAGGTCACAAAATTGCACAGAGAAAGAATGAGATTGTGTGAACGACGACGTATATGATTAGAAATTTCAGAAAAGTAGTTTTTATTTTAGTAATAGTATTATATTATATATATATATATATATATATATATATATATATATATATATATATATATATATATATATATATATATATATATATATATATATATATATATATATCGTATAATTGAATATTGACTTAATGTATCAAAGCTGTATTTGTTATTAGATAACTAGTAGGCGGGAAGAATGGAGTGGGTGTTGTTCATGCAACTTTAATATCAATTCTTTTATTTTCAATTTAAGAAATAAAATAATAATAATGATAATAATGATAATAATAATAATAATAATAATAATAATAATAATAATAATAATAATAATATATAATAATAAATAATAATAATAATAAAATAATAATATAATAATAATAATAATAATAATAATAATAATAATAATAATAATAATAATAATAATAATAATAATAATAATATAATAAAATACTTATGATAATAAAATACTAATGATAATAAAATACTAATGATAATAAAATAATAATAATAATAATAATAATAATAATAATAATAATAATAATAATAATAATAATAATAATAATAATAAAATAATGATAAAAATGATGATGGAGAATTATCTTCATTATCTGTAAAGCTATTTACCATTATCATCAACTTTAACGACTAATCCATTTGTAAAGAGTAAAAAAAAAAATAATATTAATAAGATAAAAAAAAATATATATATATATTTTTCAAAATAATACCCGAATAAAGAAAATATCTTCCGACTTTTTATTTTATTTTTTTTTCAAAAGTTATTTTCAAAGCTGAAAAAAAAAAAAAATGGAACATTAGAATGAGATTCATTTACATAATGACATAAAAAAGTTGGAATTTTCCAACTTCACAATAGAGACATTTCTTCCGTCTTGGGTATTCATTAGCCTCTGCGCTTTTTAAGAAGCATATAACAAGTAATTTAATATCAAACGACCTGCATCTTTTATATATATATATATATATATATATATATATATATATATATATATATATATATATATATATATATATATATATATATATATATATATATATATATATATATATATATATATATATATATATATATATATATATATATATATATATATATATATATATATATATATATATATATATATATATATATATATATATATATATATATATATATATATATATATATCCTTACCCCAGGTAGGACTTTCGTCCTCTCAGTGGGATATATATATATATATATATATATATATATATATATATATATATATATATATATATATATATATATATATATATATATATATATATATATATATATATATATATAGACACTTCCTTTATCCACTTTCCCAATTTCTTAACACTTCTTCAAAAGCAGTGTACTGGGACATGTCTTTCTTTAATTTGTCATTTAGATTTCCGATTTCCCAGTATTTGGGGGAATTTGTAAGACTTTGGTCTTTACCTACCAGCGGAGTTAAAAAATTTATATAATATATATATATATATATATATATATATTATATATATATATATATATATATATATATATATATATATATATATATATATATATATATATATATTAGAATACAGGTTATAAGGGCTACACCCTTAAGTCCGAGTAAAAGGTTATGTTTTGGACTGTTATAATCTACCATTACTGAGGATTACAAAGTATTTTTCTTTAAATTTTTTTTTTGGTGGATTAGTTTTAAGATGGAAGAAGAACCTTCATTAGAAACTTATCTTTTAGATAATCTCATTTATATTACTAAAATTTGAGTAAGTCTTTGTCTTTCCTCTCAAAAACAACAAAAACAACAACAACAACAACAACAATAACAGTCACCAAACACCCACTACTACTACTTCAACAATGATAATGATTAGAATAACATTAATTAATTATGAAATGGGCTTCTGATTGGCATTTGTTTTAAAGATCCTCATTAAGACATTTAAATATATATATATATATATATATATATATATATATATATATATATATATATATATATATATATATATATATATATATATATATATATATATATATATATATATATATATATATATATATATATATATATATATATATATATATATATATATATATATATATATATATAAATATATATATATATATATATATATATATATATATATATATATATATATATATATATATATATATATATATATATATATATATATATATATATATATATATATATATATATATATATATATATATATATATATATATATATATATATATATATATATATATATATATATATGCTAATGTTTGTGTTGTGATGTGATTGTGTGTGTACGTGCGTGTGCGTGCGTACGATTTGTTCGTTCGAGCGTTTTTTTTCTTGTTTTTTTTTTTTTTATTCAAATAGATGCAAAACTTTTTTTTTCCTTTTTTACCCATATATATTTATTTATTTTTTCTTTTTTGAAATCGTTTTAGAGAGACTATATCTGCATGAATATAAAGTTGTCCTTGTCTTCTAAAGTTTTTTTTTGTTAAGCTTTTTTTTTTTGTTTCTAAAAAATACTAATAAAAAAAAAAAGTAGCTAGATTTTTTATTCTAGTTCTTAAAAGTTTTCAAATAAATGCAGAGAAAGTAAGCCAACCTTTTTTTTTTTACATATAGTTAAAAAAATTTCTTTTTCTAGTTTTCTTTTGTTTTTTTTTATTTTTTATTTTTTTTTTTTTTAATGCTGTATGTATGTGTTTACAGTATGTATTATTATTGAAATTGTATTCTGTTATACAAAGAAAGAAAACATTTTTTTAATTAAGTAATATATTTATATATATATATATATATATATATATATATATATATATATATATATATATATATATATATATATATATATATATATATATATATATATATATATATATATATATATATATATATATATATATATATATATATATATATATATATATATATATATAGGGTGTGTGTGTGTGTGCGCACGCGCGCTCTATTACCCAGCAGAATCAGCACATTACAGTGTTTCTAACACCATATTTTGAAAATTAAAAGATCACACCTTAATATGATGAGTATGATAACAATTGAATTAAATTCTACCCTTCTCATTTGCCATTTTGTTGCTTCACCAAATAAATATATAAAAAAAAAACTTATTCGGATTTATCAAAAGTGACACCACCACCGGTTGGTGTTCTTCTTAGATGCTCAAAGCAGTTAAGAGTTCACGCTCCACAAACCATTTCACGGAATTATAACTGAGTGCATTAGTTCACGTTCAGCTGTTCCCATTCTTCCACTCTGGAAGGATTAGGGAATAAAGTTTATTTTTTATTTTTTTATTCTTATTTTTTTTTTCATTTTTTTTTTAAGTGGCAAAGAGAAAATAAAAACTGATTTTTATTATAACTGAGCTTGGGTTATAAGTATGGCAATTATTCAATTATACGCACCCGCCTATTATATATATATATATATATATATATATATATATATATATATATATATATATATATATATATATATATATATATATATATATATATATATATATATATATATATATATATATATATATATATATATATATATATATATATATATATATATATATATATATATATATATATATATATATATATATATATATATATATATATATATATATATATATATATATATATATATATATATGTAAACGAGTATAGAAGAGGAAAGTATATGACTCCAAATGAAGATATTTATTTATAAACCAGCTGGATGTTATCTTCAACACATTTTTAGAATCTTAAACACAATTTCAGGATCTTCAGCACAGTTTTAGAATCCTTAGTACAGTTTTAGAATTTTCAGAAAAGTTTTAGAATCTTCAGTAAAGTTTCAGAATCTTCAGCACAGTTTTACAATCTTCAGTCCAATTTTAGAATCTTCAGCACAATTTTATAATCTTCAGCACAGTTTTAGAATCCTCTGTATAATTTGAAAATCTTCAGCACAGTTATAGAATTTTCAGCCCAGTTTTAGAATCTTCAGCCCAGTTTTAGAATCTTCAGCAGTTTTAGAATCTTCAATACAATTTTAGAATCTTAAATCTTCGAATTTGAGTCTTCGAAATTCTCGAAACGAATCTTCCTCATTCCTTAAAACACCTTTGCCAATATTAGGCAATTTATTGTCATTAAAATGACTGACTCGCTGACAATATATATATATATATATATATATATATATATATATATATATATATATATATATATATATATATATATATATATATATATATATATATATATATATATATATATATATATATATATATATATATATATATATATATATATATAGGTAAAGCGAGTACTGTAAGACATACCCGCAGTGCAATTTATCATCCCGTTTTAAATAATAATTTATAATACTATGCTCTATATAGTTACAAATTACTCCCCCATAAAGAATTTCATGCCTAATTTTAGGAAAAATTATATAATTTAAAACCAAGCGATTACCTACACAAGGCAAGTTTTACGCTCAAAAACTCTAAAATTATATTTTCAATATATCATAATTAATGACAGGCTTTTATTATTCTAAATATCTATCATTATTCCATAGTGTTCAAAAGAATAATTTGGCTCTCTTTTTTTTTTTTCTTAAGTACATTTACGATTATTTTTATAAATTCTTAAACCGTTAAATTTTCGTCTAGTTTCGCGAAAGGAGAATCCAGTTTTATACCGAGGCGAAAAGGTCATCTCTTATGTGGAGCTCGATTCCTTTTTGCAATTTGAATAAAGTCGTTTATAGCAGACCAGAACTGCATTGAGACTTGTATAATAATGATTAAATGCAAGGTGTAACCCTTAATTCAATAAATTTTATGTGAGGATCCTTTTTAAAAAAGGAAAAGCTTATTACGAGGCTCCTATAATTAACCTGAGTTTGACGTTCCTAATTAAGGTGTTGCATGAACGCAGAGGCGTTTTTTTTTTCTTTCTTTTTTTTCGTTTTTATTTTTCATATTTTTTTTTTTTTTTAGTGATCTCTTTGTTTGTTTGTCTGCGATCCTCTTGGATATGACATTAGATTTCAAATTTTAGAGGTGGTTTCTTAAGCTAAATTTTTTTAATAATATATATATATATATATATATATATATATATATATATATATATATATATATATATATATATATATATTATTATATATATATATGTGTATATGTGTGTGTGTGTGTGTGTGTGTGTGTGTGTGTGTGTGTGTGTGTGTGTGTGTGTGTGTGTGTGTGTGTGTGTGTGTATGAATTAGAGGACCTAAGGTCAGTTCGAAAAGACGAAGCACCCCTCTTTCGGCATATGGTGTGTTAGGGTAAGCTAGAACAATTCCGTTACACTTTAAAGGCTCACTAGTTCATTCCTTTTCGCTACTTGTTTACATATATCCTATACAAGAGCGTCTATTGAATAGCTCCGTTGTCATTCTCTGTTTTTTTCTTCTCACTCCACGCATACTGTTACACAAGAGCACACTCTTTTACAACTTACTACAATTAAGAGCTCTCATCCACCCTTTGATTCACAACCTTCTTTACCTGGGAGTTGGTGATCTCGTGTCATGGGATTTAATAGTTGTGGGATACGTGCACAACGGCGTTGTTTGTTCAAGTGTCTCTAATTTGGAGTCTTCCGAATATTTGCATTATGGCTTAGACTCTCTTGCCAGTATACGAGTAAATTCATCAGATCTGTATATTTGCCTCCTAACTCTATTGACTATATCTTAAATTCTTAGGCTTTTTAATTCCAAAATTGAAAATATTGCATCATCATCTTTTTTGTAAAAATCATTCTTATTATTGTCAATGTTCCCTACCTATAATTCTCAAAATACAGCTAGTGAACTTGCCTACTATTTTTCTATCTTCAATAACCTCAAGTAGATGGTTCAGCTCCATACT
>SEYY01017502.1:90000-95000 GCA_009176605.1 Armadillidium nasatum
AGAGATCACGTTTTTCCCTGCGATGAAGAGGCGGGTCGGGTGAACTTGAGCTCGTTGAACATCCATTTTGGCAGACTGAGTGTTTTGAAACAGCTTGCAACGTGTCTCGAATAAAGAAATTAAGTTTTAAAACAAAATAACTTCTCCTCTCTTTTTTTTTTTGTGTCAATTCATGATGGATGTATTTTTAATTCTAGTCGTAAAGAGAATTAAATAGGCAATGCCAATAGGTTTAATTTTGTAAGTGTTTATAAAGCTTTTGTATTGCTGTCTCTTTATTATTATTATTATTATTATTATTATTATTATTATTATTATTATTATTATTATTATTATTATTATTATTATTATTATTATATTATTATTATTATTATTATTATTATTATTATTATTATTATTATTATTATTATTATTATTATTATTATTATATTATATTGATAATTATTGTTGTTATTATGATCATAATTAATACTTTTATTATTATTATTTTTATTATCAGGGTTATTATTATATTATAATTATTATCATTTTTTATTATTATTATTACCATTATAATTAATACTTTTATTATTATCAGTTATTATTTTTATTTTATTAAAATTATTATTATTAATTATTAATATGAACGTTATAATTAATTATTTTATTATTATTATTATTTTTTATTACAACCATTTTAATTTATACTTTATTATGAATATGAATAATAAGTATAGGAGCACCTAACAGTTGTTTATAATAGAAACAGCAGGCACCACCTAACGATAAAATAATAATAATAATAATATATTATTATTATAATAATAATATTAATAATAATAATTTATTATTATTGTTATTATTTTTGTTAGATAGCGCCTACTGTTTAGATTATAAACAACTGTTAGGTGCTCCTATACTTATTATTCATATTATTATTATTATTATTATTATTATTATTATTATTATTATTATTATTATTATTATTATTATTATTACTTTATTATTTTCTAATTTGTCATTTATTATTATTGTTAAATATTATTATATTATTATTATTATTATTATTATTATTATTATTATTATATTATTATTATTTATATTATTATTTATTATTAAATTAAAAAAAAAATAAAAAAAAAATTATTTTATTATTATTATTATTATTATTATTATTATTATTATTATATTATTATTAATTATTATTAAATCGTTTCTTCCGAGCTTTATTATTACTAACTGCTTTTCAAGATATTTGCTCATTTTCTTTTGCGATATTCTATTCTAATATCTTTCTTTCTTTTTTTTAATATATATATATATATATATATATATATATATATATATATATATATATATATATATATATATATATATATATATATATATATATATATATATATATATATATATATATATATATATATATATAAGTTATATACACCCCTCGTCGAATAGGGCTCTGCCCGTGAGCGGTGGTGGTGTAAAAAGATATATATATATATAATATATATATATATATATATTATATATATATATATATATATATATATATATATATATAAAATATATTAATAATATATATATATACTTTTTAATTCTTTATGTATTTATTTAAATATTTATTATTATTAATGTTTTCTTTTTTTTTTTTATTTTTTTTTTTTATTTTATTTTTTATTTTAAGAAAATTTAATTTTTAAAAAATTAAAAATAATTAAAAAAATTAAAAATTATATTATATATATATATATATATATATATATATATATATATATATATATATATATATATATATATATATATATATATATATATATATTATATATATATATATATATATATATATATATATATATATATATATATATATATATATATATATATATATATATATATATATATATATATATATATATATATATATATATATATATATATGAATTTTATTGAAAAATAAATGAATTTTACCCATTTAAAAAAAATAAAAAAAAAATTAACTCAAATATTTAAGCAGCAATGGTCGAAAGACTTAAAGATAATTTCCTTGCAGTTGTTTTAAAAATAAATAAATAAATAAATAAATAAATAATTGCATAAAAGAAAAATTAATAAATAAATATAATAATTTATTAATCTGTTTATCCTAAATTAATTATAATAATTAATACTTTATCCTTAATTTGAATAATTTTTCTTTCCAGTTAGGGAGGAGTCAGATTCTAAAATTAATATAAAATTCCTTGTAAAAAGAATGATATTTATCCTGTCAGCAAAAATGGGATTTAAACAAATTTTCTATTTGCGATTTTGAGTAAAACATTTTCCAAATTACATAGATTATTTATGAAATCAATTGAAGTTATTTGGCAGTTTTCGAAAGATAATTAATGGATGATAATAACAATAATTGAAGATAATAATAATAATAATTAATAATTTCAGCAATCATTTATAATTGTTTTATTGTTATTATTATTGTTATTTATTTATTATTATTATTATTATCATTATCATTATTTATCATTATTATTATTATTATTATTATTATTATTGTTTTATTATTTTTTATTTATTTATTTTTAATTTATTTAAATTTTATTTTTTTATTTTTTAATTTGTAATTTTTTTTTTTTTTAAAAAATTTTTTTTTTTATTTTTTTTTATTATTTATTTATTTATTTATTATTTTTATTGTTACTTTTATTGTTATTGCTATTAATTATTACTATTATTATTATTATTATTATTATTATATATTATATTATTATTATTATTCATTATTCATTATTCATTATTCATTATTCATTATTCATTATTATTCATTATTATTATTATTATTATTATTATTATTATTATTATTATTATTATTATTATTATTATTATTATTATTATTATTATTATTATTATTATTATTATTATTATTATTATCATTAAAAAAATAATAATGAAGATTATAGAACTTGAAGTGTTCACCATTGAAGATTCTCACTTTACTTATCTATTATAAATAAAAATTGAATAGTTTGCTCTTCGCCCCCTTAAAGATAAGAGAAGATTTCGAATATACACTCGAGATAACTCTTATCACTTGGCTTATATTTCCCATTTACGACACTTCTTTCAATTTTATCCTCTTACAATGACCCCTACTCGTACACACGGTCACTTACCTTATAAACTACACCTACACACAGTCACCTACCTTATAAATTACACGTACACACAGTCACTTACCTTATAAACTACACGTACACACAGTCACCTACCTTATAAACTACACGTACACACAGTCACCTACCTTATAAACTACACGTACACACAGTCACCTACCTTATAAATTACACGTACACACAGTCAGTCCCCTTATGAACTTTCATGTTTGGTGGCTAAAGAATCTAAGATGAACAAAAGCAATATCGCTTTTAGGTGTTTTCTGGGAAGTATGGGGCTTTACTTACTATAATATATATTTAAGTAAGTCGATAGACAGACAGAGACACACAGACAGCCACAGGCACACAGACAGACAGCCACAGACACACACAGACAGACAGCCACAGACACACACAGAAATCCACAGACACACTTTCAGACAGACAGCCACATCCACTCACATGCACACACACAGACAGCCACAGACACACACACAGACGAACAGCCACAGACACACACACAGACAGACAAACAACTATAGACACAGACACACAAAGACAGACAGACAACCACAGACAGACAGACAGACAATAGATAGATAGATAGATGAAATAGAAAGTAATAGAATGATGCGGAGAGAGATGTATACATTAGTAAATAAATAAGCCAAAGGAATTAATATTTTTTTAAATGACTATAATAAAAAAATTTATTTTTATTTTCAAAAATTTTATCTGAAAGAGAAACCATAAATCAGAAGTTAGAAGATCCCTAAAGGAATAATTTAGGTTGCAAGATAGCGATGTAAATCATGCATGATTTTCTTATGCATCGTTAATAGTGCAAGGAAAAAAAAAACTCTATACCTATTCGTATGCTCGCTTCAATGAAACTAATAATAATGTGATTAAATATCTTAATGGTAAGACAGCGAAAAGGTAGCCATGCAAATGCATTCAGTATCATAACACTAAATGATAGGTACTGAATCTTTATCCCATAGGGTTATTTTTAATCTTCTTCTGTTGTATGTTTTAGAAATTGTCAGGTTTGATTGAGGATTAACGTATTTTTCTTCAAGTAATGACGTAACCACCGCATTCCCTGTAATTTATGAGAATTTTATTTGCTTGATGCCTCGTTCTGCCATCTTAGAAACATGTAGGACTCTACGTATGCCGCTGTTCATGGGCATTTAACAATAAAATATGTAGACGATGTAAACCAACGGAGCTTAGATCTACTCTTTATATATATATATATATATATATATATATATATATATATATATATATATATATATATATATATATATATATATATATATATATATATTATATATATATATATATATATATATATATATATATATATAATATATAATATTATAATTGTACCAAAAAAAAAAGAATACAAATCAGGTCATGAAAATATTTAACACAAATCATATATTTAACTTACAATAATTTTTTTAAAATTTTTTTTATAATGTTTTTAAATAATAATCTTTAAAAATATTACTTTATGATATTTTTAGGAATTAATTTTATATTATATTTGTTCAGTTTAAAGTCTAAAGACGAAATTTGAAGTAAAACAGTTTGGATCCATTCAAGTATTTATGAAAATAAATTTTTTGAAAAAGCTCACTTTTATTAAACAAAGTCTAATTTTTTAGGCTTTTTCTCGCCAGTAGCAAAGATTGGGCTTTTTTGGATATCTATGTTAATTCTTAGCTAGGAAGCTATCCTCCGAAAGCGATACGTGGTATCTAAAATGAAAATCTTTTCTACACTTGAAGCTCCTTTGGACATCAGTTATAATTATATAATCATTTATTTATTCCTATATTAAATTTTGATATT
>SEYY01017503.1:5000-7500 GCA_009176605.1 Armadillidium nasatum
AATATAATTGTACAGTAAAAATATATAATAAAAATTTGTTTTTTTTTAATCTAAAAAAAAACAGAAAAAACTATGATTAACTATAAAATAATAATTATTTATATAAAATTATATTGTTTTCTAAAAAGTAAACTGAAATATATCATCCATTAAACTATTATTATCAAGGACCATAAATAAACTGAAATACCAAGTCCATGAAGTAATCTTTTTATCAGGAAAGACATGAAAGTAAACTGAAATATGAAAAGCTGATAATAGTAATTTTATTTTCAGGAAAGCCATAAAAGTAAACTGAAATAACCAAGTCCATGAAAGTAATCTTTTTAGCAAGAAATCCATAAAAGTAAACTAAAATATAAAAAGTTGACAAAAGTAATTTTATTATCAGGAAAGCCATAAAAGTAAACTGAAATATATCAACTCCATAAAGTAATCTTTTTACCAGCAAAGCCATAAAAGTAAACTGAAATATATCAACTCCCATAAAGTAATCTTTTTACCAGCAAAGCCATAAAAGTAAACTGAAACATACCAACTCCATAAAAGTAATCTTATCAAGAGAACCATAAAAACAAACTAACATACAATAAGTAAATAAAAGTAATCTTATCAGGAAAGCCATAAAAGTAATCTAAAATATACAAATTTCATAAAAGTAACCTGAATATCAAGCAAACCATAATATTTTGTAAAGTAAAAAGAATAAGACCATGAAAATAATTTGAAAATTACAAGGAGCATAAAAGTAATCTGATCATCACAAAGTCCATAAAAGTAAAACATAATTCCACACTAAAAATATTTAAAGGAATTAGTGAGCTTGTAATATTCATGAAATAATATATATAGTATATATAGTATATATATATATATATAATTATAATATATATATATATATATATATATATATATATATATCTATATATAAGCGTGTGTGCGTGTGGGCGTGCCTCTGTATGTGTGTGTGTGTATGTGTTTGTGTGTGGATTAAAAGACTCAGAATCAAATGGGAGATATCCAGGGGTAAGTAGGTCGACGCCCGCTAAACACTGTCCTGTTATTGAATCTCTTGAATCGAAGGGAAAATGTTTTGATGGAAACAGCATATATGTGAGACACGCAGAGAGCAAAGAAACCTCAAAGAAGGTTATCAGCAGGTACTTATTCAGGATTTATTGAAAGTAACTTTCGAGTGCTTGATGAAAACTATTTTAACGGAGGAAAGTGATGATGTAAATGATGTAAATCACAAAACAGCAGTAAATGATGTAAATGATGTAAACCAAAAAACAGCAGTAAATGATGTAAATGATGTAAATCATAAAACAGCGGTTACGAGATATCTACATATATATAGAAAACTGCCGAATGCGCATTTCAAATTATTTGAAATATATATATATATATATATATTATATATTATTATATATATATATATATATATATATATATATATATATCAATTTGAAAGGATTTAAAGCCAAATATTCTTTTTCTCTATTAATATGTAAATA
Source organism: Armadillidium nasatum (assembly GCA_009176605.1). Classification (NCBI taxonomy): domain Eukaryota; kingdom Metazoa; phylum Arthropoda; class Malacostraca; order Isopoda; family Armadillidiidae; genus Armadillidium; species Armadillidium nasatum. The sequence goes on from SEYY01017503.1 coordinate 6,518, forward strand.
AGAAAGGTGACCTTGAACGCCTATTTTATTTATGCGTTTTCATCATTATAAAGGGATGGGGGCTTTGACCCCCCTTTCTCCTCATTGGAACTCTCTTTTCTATAAATGAAATGAAAGAGCAATGAACTTTAACTATTTTATTTAATAAAATATTTTTTAAAAATTCTAAATATAAATTTCCGAAAGAAAACTGCTTTGAAATTATTAATAAGCTTATTGTAGTGGTGTAGTAATAATATATTACAAGGAAAACAAATTTTAAAATAGGTAGAAAGGGTTGGAATAATTTTAGGCAAAATTTTTTAATTATTTTAGAAAAAGGGTCATGTTAAATCAAAATTAATAAATATATAAAATATATATATATATATATATAATATTATATATATATATATATATAGTATATATAGGATATATAATATATATAATAGTTAGTATATATTATATATATTATATATTAATGTTATTTTAACTAAATTTATGTTACATTATAATAGTTCCATTACTATACAGAAAAATTTATCCTAACGAATCGTTGAGACAAGTGCCAAAAACGTCAGTAAAATTTTCAATAGAGAAAAGGCATGTTAAGCATAAGAAAGTCACTTCACCGATTTATTTTCCTAATAAATAAATAACAGAAAAAAAATTTTTTTTGTGACATTTTTCACACATGTCCCAACGATTCGTTAGGACAATTTTTTTGCAGTGATAGTACGAGTTATCTTACCTGCATTTTGTAATTACACTATGTTTTCTGAAGAGATTATAACAATCCTCACAAACGCGATCCAATTTTTCAAACAGGTTCCGATCGTAGATGCCGTTACAACTCGAGTCGTAGATCGATCTCTTCGATCGCGACAATGACAGACTTTGTGATAGTAATGAAGGACTGTCGTGGTCGAGGTTATTAGTAGGTTCAAATGCTGAACGACAATGTACCCCAGTAAGGAGGAGGACAAATAAGTATGAAATACTGT
>SEYY01017503.1:15000-18371 GCA_009176605.1 Armadillidium nasatum
AGAGTACGTGAAAGAATGAGAGCAGCACTCATGTCTGAAGTTAAAGAATTTGGCTATGACCTGATGATATGTAATAAGGTACGTTAAGCGAATCCTCCTTAGCAGAGGGGATGCGACTAAAAGTCTCAGTACGGTAATGTCCATCGCACCGAGACTCTTACTGAGAGAGAGAGAGAGAGAGAGAGAGAGAGAGAGAGAGAGAGACAGACAGACAGACAGACAGACAGAGACATAGATTGATTATTGAGATTGATTAGTGAGAGTAAAGAGAAATATTTCGATAGATAGAGTAAGAATGGAGAGCGTTAGAGGTTAAAGATATTGGACAACAGTTTAAAAAAGTTGAGAATTAATCCTTCAATTTTCGGCATATTAAACGGTACAAACGGTAGGGTAAATTGATTCACGTGCTTGAGGGCACAGGTTCGATCCCGCTTGTTGATCCTAGGTATATACTACGTAGAAAAGCTCCACTCTTAAAATAGGGCAATGCTAGTGAGGAAACGAACCTTTTATATAAAAATAAATAGGCACATATCCAATGAATACACGCTTCTAGCAGGGTCTAATAGCAAAAGTCAGCTGGCAGAGACGAAAAGTTTACCAAGGTAAGGTGTTGAGGGTTGAGGGTTGAGGGTTGAGGATTGAGGATTGAGGGTTAAGGATTGAGGGTTGAGGGTTGAGGGTTGAGCCAGAAAAAACGGAAATAACGTCTTATGATGAAATTACAATGTTGAGCTTAAAAGAGTTGGATGGAGTTGCAGGAAGAGTAATGGCTCCGAAATCGTCTAAGGTGAAATTTAAATCGAGAATTTGAAGGACAAATTCAACTTTATTAGAAGGTAAAACGACAGCTGTGCCTTCTGAAGAAACAAGAGGAGGGAAGGAGGAGAAAGAAACATAATAAGAGTTGACATTTTTATCAAAATGCCAGAAAGGGTGTGAAGAAGAGGAATCAGAAAAATTATTCTTGTAGAAAAGTTTAGAAATATTTTTATATACATATATATATATATATTTATATATATATATTTATTTATATATCATTTATATATATTTTTAATTTATTATCTTGAAAAGGATTTTTCAAGATGTCATTCATGTATGTAAACCTAGTCATTGGTAAATACTCTGACGAAACTATAAACCATAGACAATAAATAAATAAATAATCAATCGTTAAATAAATAATGTCTAAATTATTCAATGGATGACATGTAATATAACTTAATTTATTTAATTTTATTTAATTAATTTAACTTTTACTGAAGTAATAAAAGAAAAATTTAAAATTTGATTAATTTTTATAGACAGAAAAAAAACTCTTAAAATAGACTAACGAATAATCTAATCATCAGAGTCAGACGTAAGCAAAAGATGGCGCCAAAAAAAAAAAAAAGGCATGAAAATGCCGACTTAATTTCCTTCATAATACAAGTATCAATTTATAACAAATACAACGACATAAATTGTGCTACATTCTAACTGGCACTGAACTCTCAGAGAGAGAGAGAGAGAGAGAGAGAGAGAGAGAGAGAGAGAGAGAGAGAGAGAGAGAGAGAGAGAGAGAGAGAGAGACAGAGACAGACAGACAGACAGATAGAGACAGAGACAGAGACAGAGCAGAGACAGAGACAGAGACAGAGATAGAGACGGATTCCAAGACTTAGTATCAAACAGATTTTTAGACGTATATTCAGTCATTTTGCGAATTAGGTCTTAATTATAGTTAAAATCATTTTTTACACAGTTCCTATATTAGAATTCGTGGAAAAAAGGAAATTCAAACTCAAAGGATAAACACAAATGGTTCATTCACAGATTTCTAATATTTAAATAATAGGTTTATTATTTCGGTAAATTAAATATTGATAATACTTAAACTATTTTGAGGAAGCACAAAAATTCTCAGTTCCTGTTCTTATTTCTCATAAATATTTATTAATTGATAAATTTCATTTTAAATCATTTAATACACTATAATTAAAAGCAAAAAGGTTTGTTAATAAGGAAGCTGAATAATGTTTAAACTGAACTCCCTTTCGGTGTATATATATATATATATATATATTACTATATATATTATATATATAAGTAATATATATATATATATAATATAAATATATATATATTATTATATATTATTATATAATTTTAATTAATATATAATATATATATATATATTATATATATTAATATAATATATATATATATATATATATATATATATATAATTATATATATATTATATATATATATAATAATATTATATGTATATATATATATATATATATAATAATTAATATATATATAATATTAAATATATATAATAATTTACGTGATATTTTCAAATATTAGTTATGCAGTTAATTCTTTTAATACTTTCTTATCCAGAATTAGAAAATATTTATAATCGCAAGAAATTTTTTGATATAAAAAGGAGAGTAAAAATATTAAATAAAATACTTTTTTAAATGAAATTTGTATCCCATAATTTAAAAGTGATTTTCGGATTCCTTTTCAGCCGATCAAATTTGTCCTCAAGTGTTGCCAAGCAATAATTTGTGTACTTGCGAATGAGTTATTTAGATTTCTTAACAATAATTAAGTTTACGAAAAGTTAAAGAATACATGAAGGATAATTCTCAACAAATATAGATTTCGGGAGATTTACGACTTGCAGGTGTAGTCTGTAGACCGGAGTTTTCAGTTGTATTCTGCCTCTCTCTCCCCTCAGAACTCTTCTCCCAATCGTGACCCCAAGCCCTTTTATTTATATATATATATATATTATATATATTATATATTATATATATATATATATATATAATATATATATATATGTATTATATATTATATTGCTGTTCACTACGTTTAGAAAAGAAATTATTTCCTAGAAGAGAAGTGAATAGAGAGAAATTTCTGAAAATTTCTATTCATTCGTCATCCGTGAAATGGATTAAAAAACCACACCTTTTAAATAAAAAGAAAACAATAACAATAATAATTACCAATTTCCGTGATTATTATTATTAAAAAGGTGTGCAAATAAAGCAATGATGTCAGAGGGGAGGTAGAGGACGCCCTTGATCGCAGGTAAATGTTTAGCCTTCTGAATAAAAAAAGAGGGGGAAGGATATTATATATATATATATATATATATTTATATATTATTATATATATAATATATATATATATATATTATATTATTGATTTTTAAAAGGAAATTATTTTGTTTTTATTCTGACAAATTTTCCTGAAATTTATTTAATCAAAAATATTCAAAGAAATAACCTTGCCGCAATTCGCAATGTCAGTAAAGCAAAACAGACATCCATCCACTTGTTAATACATTCCTGCATCAATGTTGA
>SEYY01017505.1:2500-19476 GCA_009176605.1 Armadillidium nasatum
ACACCTGATTAGCCTTAGGGCAAAATCTGGCGGTTAGGCTTAACTTAGGCCTAAAAAACGGTTGAACACCTGATTAGCCTCAGGGTAAACACCTGGTGGTTAGGGTTATTTTGTTTTCCTCGCTCTGATCAATATTAGAATTCATCATCAGTTGTGAAGCAGTCGCTGAACCGTAAACATGGTCTCTACACTTAGAGACCATGGTCTCAACCGAATAGAAGTCTATGTTTTTTAAAAACTAATTAAAATGACATAATAATAAAGATGATGATGAATATAAATACAAAAAACAAAAGAAAAATAATAATAATAATAATAATAATAATAATAATAATAATAATAATAATAATAATACCCCTGGCGGGTTTCCGGTTGGCGGAATTTTTTTTAACACGCGGGCGGGCGCGGGCGGGCGCGGGTGGGTGCGACGATCCCCACAAAGGATGGAGGGGGTGGGGACAAGATTTATATATATATATATATATATATATATATATATATATATATATATATATATATATATATATATATATATATATATATATATTATTTAATTTATTTATTTATTTTTATTAATTTAAATTTTTTAATTAATAATTTTTTTTAATTAATTAAATTTTTTTTTTTTTTGCAACATTGCATGCAACATTGCAATGTTGCAAGCAATATTTGCAATGTTGCAATGTTGCATGCAACATTGCATGCAATTGCATGCAATTGCATTTGAGCGACAATATGTGTACGCAACTACTTATATATGAGGAGGCCTTATGGAAGATCTTGCGGGGGGCTCCATAGAAGAACTTGTGGGGGGGCCCTATGGAAGATCTGAAGAGGAGGTGAGGGGGGCCCAACGACCTTAGCGCCACCACTGAGTCCACAGTATAAATAATACATATATAGTAACATATATTTTTATATTATGGGAGTACGCTGAGTACAAAGGCTTTTTTTCTTCTTTCTTTCATTCTTTCGTATGGTCACGTGACTTCCAAAACGAGTCACTCGCATTTAAAGTCTCGCAGCATGTAATGGTTCGATTACCGCAGAGAAACTTCTCCCTTTTTTCTTTATAATCTTTATTAATTATAGAACTACTTTAATGTTCTATTATTATTATTATTATTATTATTATTATTATTATTATAAGGCAATTTTTTAAATTTAATTTTAACAAAATGGCGTCAATCTATAGACAATTTATTTGCATAAATAAATGTCCCATATTCTTTATAAGAAAATAGTATTAGTAGTATTAATGATAGTATTAGTAGTGATAGTATTATTATTAGTAGTAGTAGTAATGATAGTACTAGTAGTAGTAGTAATGATGGTATTAGTAGTAATAGTAGTAGTAGTAGTAGATATAAATATTACACTTTTTCTTTTTTTTAATTTGTACGAAAACTATACTATTCTCTTATTTTAAATGTTTCTTAACGCATTATTATTATTATTATTATTATTATTATTATTATTATTATTATTATTATTATTATTGTGGTTATTTATATCATTATTAGTTATTTCTTTACTATCACAATTTTTTTTATTATTATTAATTATTATTATTATTATTATTATTATTGTAATATTAATATCATTATTAGTTATTTTTATTACAATTATTAATTTATTAATTTATTATTATTATTATTATTATTATTATTAGTGGAAATATAATTAATTTTACATTTATTATTTTATTATTTTATTATTTATTACTATTACATTATTATTATTATTATTATTATTCATTTTTTTATTAAATGAATCAAAATTTTATATAGGAACGAATCATTGGGGTTCAAAGTCAAACAAAAACGCTTTTCCCCATTTTAGAGAACTGGATAGCTACGATATTATAGTATTTAGTAGTGTAGGACCATAATTAGGCTGTGGTAGGACCTTACTGTAATAATTATAAATAGGCTTAATAAAACGAATTTTCTGAATAAACCATAAATAGTTGAGAAATATTTATTCTATTTATTATTATTAATTTTTATTAAATTGGAAATAGCGGTTGATGGCAACTCATTTTTTTAGAACAGTTGCACCATTGTCTAATTAATTTCCGGTTACGCTGAAGATGTTTTTATTATAATATTGAATAAGGATTAGGGGGAGAGATAAGAGGGGGGGCTACGGGCACTAAGGGGGAAGGGGAGATGGTTATAGGGTATATTTTCAAATTTCCCTCCCCCCTCCTCATAATTCATTGTATTGAAACTAATATTTTGGGGGTTTGGAGATAAATTATAATAGGGCAATTGAAAAAACACTGGTTTTTAGTCTAAAAATCGTATTCTTGAATAACGGATCATTATTTCAAGTCCAAGATCTTGAAATTCAAGAAACAATAGACGGACTCAGATTAATAAAATAATAATAATAATTAAAAAAAACTTGAAAACTTGAAAAAATTCAAGAATTGTTCACGAATTTATTTTTTTTTCCTAAAGGGTAAGTGTAGATATTCTTTATAAGAGTTTTCAAGTTCTTTTTAATTAAAGAGATTTCAAGTTTTTTTTTATTAAAGAACAGCTGAACAAATTTCAAGAGAGAAAAATTTTTCAGGAATAAAAATAAGATATTTTTAGATCTGAATTTCAGCCGAGGTCGAACGAAAAGATAAGATAGTGACAGGGATTGTTAATTTTGAAAAAATAAAAATGTTTGTATTTCTTATCATTATTATTATTATTATTATTATTATTATTATTATTATTTATTATTATTAGAAGTAGTAGTAATAATTTTACAAGAAATTTCTTCTTCTTCATTCTTATCCTTTTTTTTTTCTTATCCTTATTTTCTTCTTCTTCTTCCTCTTCTTCTCCTCTTCTCCTCCTTTTTCCTCTTCCTCTTATCTTTCTTCTTCCTCTTCTTCTTCTTCTTCTCTCCTTTTTCCTCTTCATCTTATCCTTCTTCTTTCTCCTCCTTTTACCCCTTCTTCATCTTCCTCTTATCCTTCTAATTCTTTTCTTCCTTTTTTCTTCTTCCTCTTCTCCTTTTCCCTCTTCATCTTATCCTTCTTCTTCTCCTCCTTTTTCCTCTTCTTCCTCTTATCCTTATCCTTTTTCCTCATCTTCTTCTTCTTATCTTTCTTCTTCTTCTCTTCTTCTTCTTCTCCTCCTTTTTCTTCTTCTTCTTCTTCTTCTTCTTCTTCTTCTTATCTTCTTCTTCTCCTCCTTTTTCCTCTTCTTCTTATCTTTCCTTCTTCCTCTTCTTCTTCTTCTCTTCCTTTTTCCTCTTCCTCTTATCTTTCTTCTTCCTCTTCTTCTTCTTCTTATCCTTATCCTTTTTCTTCTCCTCCTTTTTCCTTCTTCTTCTTCTTCTCCTCCTCTTCTTCTCTCTCTCTTCTCTTTCTTCTTCTTCCTTTTTCCTCTTCTTCCTCTTATCCTTATCCTTTTTCTTCTCCTCCTTTTTCCTCTTCCTCTTATCTTTCTTCTTCCTCTTCTTCTTCTTCTCCTCCTTTTTCCTCTTCATCTTATCCTTCTTCTTCTCCTCCTTTTTCCTCTTCTTCCTCTTATCCTTATCCTTTTTCTTCTCCTCCTTTTTCCTCTTCTCTTTTCTCTTCTTCCTCTTCTTCTTCTTCTCCTCCTTTTTCCTCTTCATCTTATCCTTCTTCTTCTCCTCCTTTTTCCTCTTCTTCCTCTTATCCTTATCCTTTTTCTTCTCCTCCTTTTTCCTCTTCCTCTTATCTTCTTCTCTTTCTTCTTCTTCTCCTCCTTTTCCTCTTCTTCCTCTTATCCTTTTTCTTCTCCTCCTTTTTCCTCTTCTTCTTCTCTTTCATATTAATAATCTTTTTCCTCCCAAAAAGTCTTGCCCCGACTCTTATCATAAAAAGGAATGTTCTTTAAAAGACGTGTTTGAAGTTTATCAAGCAAATAGACTTGAAGAAAGAAAGAAAGAATGAATGACAAATGACAACAAGAATTAAAGAAATAAATCATAAAAGCATCTAATAAATAAATAAATAAATAAATAAATAAATAAATAAATAAATGTTATTATAGTTATTTCAAAGGACGATTGGTAAATATTTATTATAGGAGTAAATAAAATTATGTAGAAGGATTTAGAGTTATAAGGAGGTAGATAGATAAATAGATAGAAGTAGATAAAGATATGTAGATAAATAGGTAGGTAGGAAAAATAGATAGATAGATATATATAGATAAATAGAAAGTAGTAGATAGAGATATAGATAAATAGATAGATAGAGATATAGATATATAAATATTTGCGTATGTGTGTGTGTGTGTGTGTGTGTGTGTGTGTGTGTGTGTGTGTGTGTGTGTGTGTGAGAGAGAGAGAAATAAGAGAGAGAGAGAGAAATAAGAGAGAGAGAGAGAGAGAGAGAGAGAGAGAGAGAGAGAGAGAGAGAGAGAGAGAGAGAGAGAGAGAGAGAGAGAGAGAGAGAAATAAAGAGGGAAAGAGAGAGAGAGAGAAATAAAGAGAGAAAGAGAGAGAGAGAGAGAGAGAGAGAGAGAGAGAGAGAGAGAGAGAGAGAGAGATAAAGAGAGAGAGAGAGAGAGAGAGAGAGAGAGAGAGAGAGAGAGAAATAAAGAGAGAAAGAGAGAGAGAAAGAAAAAGAAGAGAGAGAGAGAGAGAGAGAGAGAGAGAGAGAGAGAGAGAGAGAGAGAGAGAGAGAGAGAGTGTGTGCCATTACACAACAATGTGAAACTGTAATTGAAAGTGTATTACGGGGGGTGCCAATCCCACCCAGAGAGTTTGTTTGATTTCCTTAAATTCAAAGAATGACCAAATTGAGCCAACTGACGAAGGGTCATTACAATGTCGATTTCTCATAATATTTCTTTATCTAATTTTATGATTGGTTTGTTTTATATATTGCTTAATATTTCTTCATAATTGTTTCTCTTCCCCTCCCCCCTTATCCCTTTCCCTCCAACCCTCCCCACCCCCACCAAAGGGGAGAATGTGCTTCCAAGGGCAATAAAAGCACCATCTATTTACACTATTGTGTAATATATATGAGCGGTAACTGGTTCGATTCTTACTCCGTTATCCATGGGTTAACTCAACCTATTTATTGTCAAAATCAGTTCGAACGTGAAAAGGAAGCTGATTTTCATGACGTTGGATACATTAACAAAAGAATTTACAAGTTGGCTGGGAAAGAAACGGACGATCATGAAAGAATAATAATTACATGATTGGGCTTCATCTAACTTTACCTTTATATAAATATTAATAAAATTTTAAATTTTATTATTATTATTATTATTATTATTATTATTATTATTATTATTATTATTTTATTAAAATTTATTAATAAATAATAATTAATATATATATATATATATATATATATATATATATATATATATATATATATATATATATATATATATATATATATATATATATATATATATATATATATATATATCTTCTCTCATACTTATAACTAGTAATATAAATTATCTCATTCCAACAACTAGCAAATTTTAGTATCGATTCTACAATTAGTAAATTTTTAGTATCGTTTCTACAGCTGGCAACATTTTAGTATCGATTCTACAGCTAGCAACCTTTTAGTATCATTTCTACAACTAGTAAACTTTTAGTATCGTTTCTACAACTAGCAACTTTTTTAGTATCGTTTCTACAACTAGCAACCTTTTAGTATCATTTCTACAACTAGCAACTTTTTAGTATCGATTCTACAACTAGTAACTTTTTAGTATCGTTTCTACAACTAGCAACCTTTTTAGTATCGTTTCTACAACTAGCATCTTTACAGTATCGTTTCTACAGCTGGCAACATTTTAGTATCAATTCTACAACTAGCAATCATTTAGTATCATTTCTACAATTAGCAACTTTTTAGTATCGATTCTACAACTAGCAACCTTTTAGTATCATTTTTACAACTAGCAACTTTTTAATTAATAAATTTAATGTTCTAATAAGATAGATTATAGTGGAAAATAACACATCCCTTCACTATTGGGGGTTATAAGATTAAAGGGAAAATAACACATCCCTTCACTATTGGGGGTTATAAGATTAAAGGGAAAATAACACATCCCTTCACTATTGGGGGTTATAAGATTAAAGGGAAAATAACACATCCCTTCACTATTGGGGGTTATAAGATTAAAAGGAAAATAACACATCCCTTCACTATTGGGGGTTATAAGATTAAAGGAAAATAACACATCCCTTCACTATTGGGACAAAATAAAATAACACATCCCTTCACTATTGGGGGTTATAAGATTAAAGGGAAAATAACACATCCCTTCACTATTGGGGATTATAAGATTAAAGGGAAAATAACACATCCCTTCACTATTGGGGGTTATAAGATTAAAGGGAAAATAACACATCCCTTCACTTGTTAAGGGTTACAAGACAAAATAACACATTTCTTCCCCTAATACAGATTAAAATGAAAATAACACATCCCTTCACTTACTGGGGGTTATAGGGAAAAATAACACATTCCTTCACCTAATACAGATTAAAGGGAAAATAACACATCCTTTCAATTATTAGGGTTATAGGACAAAATAACACATCCTTTCACATAATACAGCTTAAAGGGAGAGTAACACATTCCTCCTACCAACTAGAGTAGCGGTTCTCAACCTGGGGGTCGCGAACCCCAGGGGGGGTTGTGATAACATATACGGGGGATAGTACTTGGTCCCAAAAAGTAAATCTTAACAAAATGATAATAATAGTAAAATGTTAACAAAAGTTAAACAAAGCGAATTTTTCTTTTCATAAAATAATTGTTGTAAATATATTTTAAATTTATTAATCAGCAGTATGATTAATATCCCAATTTGTATTTGACATCTTCCAGTTGATAAGCTTAAAGGGTTGAGGAATTCTGTACTAGAGGTTATATGTGAAAATAACACATTTCTCCTCTTATAAGAGGTTATAGGGGTAAATAATATCCCTACTACCTATTAGAGGTTATAGAGGTAAAAAATATCCTTCTACCTATTAGAGGTTATAGGGGTAAAAATATCCCTCTACCTACTAGAGTTTGTAGCAGGAAATAACACATCTCTACCTATTTGAGGTTATAAGGAAAATAACAAATCCCTCTACCTGTTAGAGGATATTGAGAAAATAACACATCTTTTAACTTAAAAGAGGCTATAGAGGAAAATAACGCATACATCCAGTCCTCCACCCACCACTAATAAATATATATATATATATATATATATATATATATATATATATATATATATATATATATATATATATATATATATATATATATATATATATATATATATATATATATATATATATATATATATATATATATATAAATAAAGATATATTAAATTGTGAGGAGGACATGGCAATACCGAAAGCTCAGGTAACTTCCTGATCCCGATTTTAGAGGGGTTCACGGGGTCTCCCAGGGGCCCCTTCCCCCGCCTTAAGTCCAATTTCGATGGGTTGAATCCCCAAAAACGGTTTCAGGAAAGAGTGTGAGGTTAATATAACAATATAACAATTTACCCTCACTGATGGTTTGCGAGGAAAATGAATAAACTCATTTAATGATTCTATGGAGGGAAATTGTAGGGATTTTTAATGATTCTAAGGAGGGAAATTGTAGGGATTTTTAATGATTCTATGGAGGGAAATTGTAGGGATTTTTAATGATTCTAAGGAGGGAAATTGTAGGGATTTTTAATGATTCTAAGGAGGGAAATTGTAGGGATTTTTAATGATTCTATGGAGGGAAATTGTAGGGATTTTTAATGATTCTAAGGAGGGAAATTGTAGGGATTTTTAATGATTCTAAGGAGGGAAATTGTAGGGATTTTTAATGATTCTAAGGAGGGAAATTGTAGGGATTTTTAATGATTCTAAGTAGGGAAATTGTAGGGATTTTTAATGATTCTAAGGAGGGAAATTGTAAGAATTTTTAATGATTCTATTATGGAGGAAAATTGTAGGAATTTATCTTTTTTTTTGAATAATGAATTTACAACGTTTAAAAAGATACTTTAAAGTAATAGGCTGAAGGGGGCTTTGGGGAGTCAAGAACCCATGAAAATTTCTTGGTTTCTCTCTGATCCTTATAAAATCCTAAAGCATCCTAATATATATATAAAAGTGTAATGTATTTTTAGGGTCATTTTTCTTCATCTATTTTTTTTTTTTTTTTTTTTTTTTTTTTTTTTTTTTTTTTTTTTTTTTTTTTTTTTTTTTAATTTTCCAAGATAAATTTTTTTTTTTTTAAATGATTATTTTTTATGGGTAAGCCTAGAATTATATATATATATATATATATATATATATATATATATATATATATATATATATATATATATATATATATATATATATATATATATATATATATATATATATATATATATATATATATATATATATATATATATAGTAGGGCGAGAAACGTTGCCAGATAAGCCTAACGGGATTTTGATTTGCAATTGCAAATCATTCGGATCAAATTAACCTCACGCTCTTTCCTGACACAGTTTTTTGGGGGGATTCAACCCATCGAAATTGGACTCTATTCGAGGGAAGGTGCCCCTGGAGGCCCCGTGAACCCCCAAAAAAATCGGTGTCAGGAAGTTATCTGAGCTTTCGGTATTGCTACGTCCTCCTCACAATCTTTCCTGACCTTTTTTTGAGGTTCACTCCTTCTGAAATTTTTCTCGAACCTGGGGGAGGGAGAGGGAGGGAAGAGATCCGTGCGGGGTTTCGTGAACCTTCAAAAAAATGTCAGGAAGGTCCCTGAGATTTCAACTTCGCGCGCAATTGCAGAAAAGACCGTTTCCAGCCGTTATCGGGATATATATATATATATATATATATATATATATATATATATATATATATATATATATATATATATATATATATATATATATATATATATATATATATATATATATATATATATATATATATATATATATATATATATATATATATATATATATATATATATATATATATATATATATATATATATATATATATATATATATATATATATATATATATATATATATATATATATATATATATATATGTAGACCGCATACTACAGAGTAAGCACAAATGCAGATCGCATACAATAGAGCATAGGGTAAGTAAAAAAAATATAGGTCGCATATTATAACAGCATCTAACTTTATAAATATTGCGTGCTAAACTTAATTAGCACCATTGAAAACTAATAATAAAATAGAGAATTCCGATATTCACAGATGGGAAGAAAGGTATAAAAATGGCCAACGTAAATATTCTCACCAACTCAGAAGAATCTGAATTTTACTAAACACAACTTATAAGCGTCTGAAATAAATAAATAAATAAATAAATAAATAAAAATTTATAAATTCCTATTATTTGTGTCCAATTTATTTATTTAATTTTTCTTTAATTTTTGTTTTTCAATTATATATGTTTAATTTAGTTAATAAGACTGATTGACAATGGTACATTATACTATAAATATTATTCGAAAGTGGTTAATTAATATAATATTATAAAGGTAAGTTATTTTTATTATTGATTATTATTATTATTATTATTACTTTTATTATTACATATCTGTGATGGTTTTACCAACACAATAGCACATGAAAAGGTGGATTCTAGGGCTTTTCGTCTTATCAACCAACGCTTTCGCTCTCATAAACTCTCTCCAGTCTTCTTCGACCTCTTTGAAATTCTGTATCATTCTTCTTATTACACCTGTCTCACACCTTCTTATTACAGCTGTCTTATTCTGTCTCACAGCTTAATGCCTTCTGTCTCCAACTCTCTGACCCCCCAAACATAACCGCTATGCTCAATCTTAAATGTACTACAATAGTAAAGTCTTAAGTGCACTCACTTATACACTTTTCTCACCTCTTTTCATTCACACACACACACACACTTTCAAACTCCGTATATCAATCAAGACATGTCAGCCATTAATTTTACAACCGACTCTGTTGAAATTCGGTGTGTCGTCTCTGTTCTTTGTTTTCCAGATATATAATATAATAATATAATATATATATATATATATATATATATATATATATATATAATATTTATATATATATATATATATATATATATATATATATATATATATATATATATATATATATATATATATATATATATATATATATATATATATAATATTATATATATATATATATATATATATATATATATATATATATATATATATATATATATATATATATATATATATATATATATATATATAATAATATATAATATATAATATATAATATAATATATATATATATAGGTAGCAGTAAATTATTTTCCGGATAATAATTTAACTTCTCTCTACTTCCCCAAAGGCTATTAATTTTCCCAACAATATTTGTATTAGTGATGGCATCCGCATCCGCATCCGCATGCGCGGATGCGGAACATCCGCACAAAAATCAACATCTGCATCCGCATCTGCATCCGCATTTTCGAAAATTCAACATCCGCATCCGCATCCGCATCCGCATCCGCACTTTCGGAAATTCAACATCCGCATCCGCATCCGCATCCGCACTTTCAAAAATTCAACATCCGCATCCGCATCCGCACTTTCCAAAATTTAAACATCCGCATCCGCAATAGCAAAATTAAAAATATGACATCCGATCCATCACTAATATATATATATATATATATATATATATATATATATATATATATATATATATATATATATATATATATATATATATATATATATATATATATATATATATATATATATATGCGAATTGTAGATCAAGAGTGAGGGTGAAGAGAGAACTATCGGATTGGTTTGGCATAGGAGTGGGATTGAGACATGGGTTTGTAATATCTCCATGTTATTTAATCTATTGATGAATGTTTTACTTAGAAAAATGGAGAGAGAAGGGAAGAGTATTACGTTGAGAAATATGGAGGGTGAATGTGAAATGAATGTTTTACTTTTTGCAGATGATGCGGCATGTGTTGGTGGCAGAATCTGGAGAAAAGATGAGAATACTTGTGAGAGAGTTTGAAGGGAAATGTGCAAACACGAGATTGAAATTCAATCCAGCGAAGAATAAAGTTATGAGGATTGGAGGTGGGGATGAGGAAATGTGGAGGAGGAATTGGTTTGTAGAAGTGTGAGAATGGAAACTTGAGGGGGAGAATGAATTCAAATATCTAGTAATGTTGGGTGGAAGGTAAGGGTGGGACGGAAAAAGGAATAAAGAACAGCAGAGTGGTAGAAGGAATGAAAGTATTGGGGGGCCTAAGAAAAGTATGGAAGAAAGGAAAAATTTCGAAAGAAATAAAGAAAAGAATGTTTGAATGTATGTGTTCACCTTCTGTATTGTATGTGTGTGAAACATAGACGATAAGTGCTCGGTCGAGAAAAAGTTTCAATGTCTTTGAGATGAAAGATTTGAGAGCGATATATAAATTGAGAAGGATTGATAGGATTAGAAATGAAAGAATAAGGGAGATGTGTAAATGGAAGAAGGGTGTAATTGATAGAGAGGAGGAGGATGTGCTAAAATGGTTTGGACATATGTGAAGAATGAAAGAGAACAGAATGGTTGGCAAGGTACGTAGATCCGATGTAGATAGGGGAAGGGTAGGGGGAGGGGAAGGCCGAAGTGGAGATTTATGGATGGAGTGAGAGTGATTTTGATGGAAGGAATTTGAGTTTAGACGAGGGTAGAAGATTTGTGGAGACAGAGATGGAGGGAGGTGGTGAAAGCTTTAAAAGGTAAGAATAATTATGTTTGTAAGGGAATTGTGGCGGGCACCACCTCACGAAAGTGGGAAAGGTGATAGTGAAATATATATATATATATATATATATATATATATATATATATATATATATATATATATATATATATATATATATATATATATATATATATATATATATATATATATATATATATATATATATATAAAATTAACATCCGCATCCGCATCCTCATCAAAATTAACATCCGCATCCGCATCCGCATCCTCATCAAAATTAACATCCGCATCCCCATCCGCATTTTCGAAAATTAAACATCCGCATCCGCATCCGCATCCGCACTTTCGAAAATTCAACATCCGCATCCGCATCCGCATCCGCACTTTCAAAAATTCAACATCCGCATCCGCATCCGCATCCGCATCCGCATCCGCAAATTGGAAAATATGACATCCGATCCATCACTAATTTGTATGCGTGTGCGAGTCCCCGAGTGACCGCGGAGTTATGGTAATGAAAATAGATCGCTATTTATATTGTACACACACACACACATACTAACTATATATATATATATATATATATATATATATATATATATATATATATATATATATATATATATATATATATATATATATATATATATATATATATATATATATATATATATATATATATATATATATATATATATAGTCGTATATTTGGAAAGAAAAAGCTGCTCTTTAGAGACCTGAAATTTGTTGCCATAAAGGCTACTTTGGCGACTTTTTTTTTCTGGCAACCTTTGAAGAGTTTCTATGGCAACCTAAAGAACGAAGCAAAGGATCAGGTTTTATATGGCCAAAGGGTTTTGGCTTAAATAATAATAATAATAATAATAATAATAATAATAATAATAATAATAATAATAATAATAATAATAATAATAATTACTAATAGTGATAGAATTATAAATAAGTTTGTATATATAGCATTTATTATCCCAAAAGGAAGCTATATATATATATATATATATATATATATATATATATATATATATATATATATATATATATATATATATATATATATATATATATATATATATATATATATATATATATATATATATATAAAAAAAAAAAAAAAAAAAAAAAATTAGATTTTTTTTTTTTTTTTTTTTTCTTTTTTTCAGTGTAAATTGTTTCCTGTTTTTTATTTTTTTTTCACTAAAAACATTTAAACGTGTTTCAGACAAGTATTTTCTTGTTACGTCATCAAGACAAGTTTGATATTTTGACGTATTCTCTTCCACCTCAAATAGGGTCGTCTTGTGTATCGTTTTTTTGTCGATTTTCTTAAGTGGAAGGCGCGAGTAATGCTTATCATTATTATTAATTTCTTTTTCTAACCTTTTTTTTGTTTTTAAATTATTGTTTCTACGATTTATTTGCTTTCTTATCTTCTCTTTTAAGTTCTTTCTTACATGAAGAATATCTAAACCCTTCCCGGTTGTTTCCATTAGATGATGACCCTGTAGTAGTATAGGTTGCGCTTTCGACCGGTAAAAATCTGGCAACCTAAGCCAAACGGGATTTTGATTTGCAATGCAAATCACTCAGCTCAAATTGACCTCACGCTCTTTCCTGACACCATTTTGGGGGGTTCAACCCATTGAAATTGGACTCAAGTCTGGGGAGGGGGCTCCGCGGGGGCCCCGTGACCCCCCAAAAATGGTATCAGGAAGTTGCCTCCTGTGTGTGTGTCATTTTATCGAAGGATTCCCAAAAGGACAAATAAGTTTCCTACTGAAAGTTTATTTCTTGTTTAACTGATAACATCATTTGAATAAGGTGAAGAACATTGATCTTCCTGACACTCTGAATCCGAATAGAATTCTCCTCTTTCTTTTTAAATTTATTTCCTCATTAAGCATATAATTTATTTCATAATCTTTTTAGCATTAAATGGAGCTAATTTATATCATGGGTTTAAGCCTCTTTTTACCCTTTAATTAGTCCAAAATCTTCTTTTAAAACTAACTCAAAAAATTCTTCCTTCATTTTTTTAACACAACTATCCATAAAATCTTTCATAAGAATTTTTTTTAAAGTGCATTAAAAGGTAGGTCTGAGCTATTTCAATTTGCTATATTTAAAAAAAAAAAATTTAAAATAGTTATAACATTCTAATTGTGTGTGTGTGAAAGAGTATTTATGTTACTCTTTGGATCAATTTCATGGTAGCTCCAGGCTGTAGGCGGATATAAAATTCTTTCTGATGAATCTGTATAGAATAAGATTCTTCAGTGACTTCTTCAGGATTAGTTTCCCTGTTATATATTACCAATGAAATGTGCCATAATTAAAAATAGTAACCTAACCTAACAGACTAATCTGAACTAGTCTAACCTAACCTGAACTAGTCTAACCTAACCTAAATTAGTCTAACCTAACCTGAATTAGTTTAATCTAACCTAAATTAGTCCTACCTAACCTGAGTTAGTCTAACCTAACCTAAATTAGTCTAACCTAACTTAATTAGTCTAGCTTAACCTAACTTACCCAAGGCTAACTTAATGTTCCGTAACGCAAATATATATAATTATTATACTTCACAAACGTACCCTTCTATTTCGGTTTTTAAATAAAGATTAATTTTGATATTACGACTAACTATAGAAAGATACGTACAGTAATCGATTTACTCATGCCTCGCAAGCGATTGTGCACTGGATTGATTCCTTCCAAATGACTGTTTGTCAATTCCTACCTCATGCTTTCTTTAATTTTGTTTTTTTATTATTTAATTATAATTGTAGTGGGTCGAATAATTTTAGAAACTAATCCGGGATACCCTTGTCTGGTTACCCCCCCCCCCAACCAAGAGCAAAAATTTCCGCCTCAGAAAGTGTTATGAAGATAATTTGGTCACTAGTTCATTTTTAACACTGTTATCACCGCTGCTCACGGGTTGAACACTATTCCCCCCCCCCCAAAAAAAAAAGGGATTCAAAATAAAAAATAAAAATATCCAAGATAAAAAAAAAAATTATTAAATTCGACAAGAAGCAAAAGATGGATGAGAATTCCACAGAAGAGATGTGGCTGGAACAAAGAATGCACCGCATCGGACAAACGTTGAGTAACAAATATCCACACAAAATTCATGCGATGATATATCCCTTGTTCAAAGAGGATGTCGTTTAAGGTGGGAGTGGCCTATATATATATATATATATATATATATATATATATATATATATATATATATATATATATATATATATATATATATATATATATATATATATATATATATATATATATATATATATCACCACCACTCACTGGTCGTGAGATATGGGGACGGAGCCCCTCTGTAGAGAAAAATGTTCGCGTGTGCCATGCATTTATATCTTATTATTTGAAAACTGCTTTATATATATATATATATATATATATATATATATATATATATATATATATATATATATATATATATATATATATATATATATATATATATATATATATATATATATGCAAAGGATAATACCATAAAGAGAGATGCAACCGTTATAGAGAAATGTAATTTCAGAAGGCATTGATCAGTCCCAATGGACATTATAGGATTTTCCCTTTGACCTCGATCGGGTCAGTCTTTCCCTTGGAGAGTAGGGTTGGGGGAGGGGTTGGAAGGGGAGGTTGAGGGAGGGGGTTGGAAAGAGGTTGGGAGAGGGGGTTTGAAGATGGGAGGTTGGGAGAGGGGGTTTGAAAGGGAGGTTGGGAGAGGGGGTTTGAAAGGGAGGTTGGGAGAGGGGGTTTGAAAGGGAGGTTGGGAGAGGGGGTTTGAAGATGAGGTTGGGGGGGGGTTTGAAGGGGAGGTTGGAAAGGTGGGTGTTGGGGGAACAGAAATTCAAGGTTGATATGTAATTATATAAGAGGGGTGATGGGCGTAGCGTTAAATAAAGGAGAAGGAGTTAGTTTGGAGTTTTTTTTTTTCTTTTTTTAAACTTCCCTAGCAGTGTTTAGCATTGTTAGGCCTACGTCTGGTTAGATAAAGTACGTTTTGTTTATTTTTCCTACAAAATTTAAAACTTTCAACAGAAAAATAGCATAAATTTTTCATATATATATATATATATATATATATATATATATATATATATATATATATATATATATATATATATATATATATATATATATATATATATATATATATATATATATATATATATATATATATATCTATATATCAGATGGGCAAAGGCCAGAGGCCTACTAAAATTTCCACTATAACTTGGTCAAATTAGAGGCGGACATGTCCTGGTACACGGCGTTTAAAAGTATAAAAATCAAAAGAAGTTGGGAAAATAGATGAAGGAAGTGTGTTCCAGACTTTACCAGTAGAGTACATGTAAGACTGAGCACAGCGGTTAAGTCTGGGGTCAGGGAGTTGGACAAAGAAAGGAAGAGACTGTGTAGAAAGGCATGTCGCACGAGTTCTCATTGGAGGGGGTATGCAACCAGAGAGTTCAGAAGAGCAGTGTCTATTGCAACAGCGATAGTATAGAGAGAGACTGATGCAACAATTCGACGGGCAAAAAGACAATAAGAGAGAATTAGTTAAAGCAGGAGAGTTGATAAGACTAAAAGCCCTAGACTCCACCTTTTCAAGGAGATCTGTATGAGTGGAGCCACTCCAGGTGTGTGAAACGGACTCCATATGGGAGATGAACAACACTCATATTTAGAGAAAGCAACTGGGGTGGAGTGAAGAAGTTCTGAAGGCGCCTCAGAACACCTAACCACTTACAAGCTTGTTTAGAAAGAGAAGTAATGTGATCTTTCCATGAAAGTCAGAGAAAAAGAAACACCGAGAATATTAAGGAGAGATGAAGGTTTGAGTTGTTTAGTTAAATCCATTTAGATATCATAGTTGTGTGGAAGATTGTGTCAAGTAGAGAGATGGAGGAATTGAGTTTTTGAGGCATTGAAAACGACCATGCTTTCTCTGTCCCAATTTGAAATGCAAGAAAGATCAGAGGTCAGTTGCTCCAAGGCTACCTCTTTGTGTCATATTAACTGCTTGTTGGGAAGGGCTTTTTAAATTGAAATGGAGTAATGAAGGGTAGTAGTCATCGGCATAGGAGTGGATAGGAGATGAAGTAACAGAGAGAAGGTCATTAATGAAAAGCAGAAAAAGTGTTGGG